>JAWPHD010005669.1:0-158877 GCA_037043455.1 Cyrtodaria siliqua | reverse complement strand
GTTTTATCGACTAATAATGCATGTCTATCTGACATCACATGGTCTATTCATCAAAATGCATGTCCAAAAAATATGACCCCTATATTTACAAAATGACCCCAGTTAATTCCATAGCGGGTCAAGGATGACCCCTAAACATTTTGAATCCTGCAGAAACACTGCATTTTATGTTTGTATTTACAGGCAACATGGAAACATTGAAAGACCGTCTTAACAATACCGACTATAAAACATGGCTAAAAGGTGGGCTTGTTTTGAAACATCTGAAAAATGGAATTGCTGACTATTTAGACTGCGAAGTACAATCCCTGCACACATCTATCCTGAATAGCATTCAGACACGGCTACCAGCAGGAGCAGCAGTATCATGTACGACATGTAACAATAAATTAGCCAAGAAGAACAAATGGGCGTGTAAATCCCATAACATATGTACCGATATTAATGCTGCCCTTGTCAATCAACATGAAAAGGACAAACTAATGCTGGCAAACACGGACGTTAGTTTGTGGACTAACCTTGCCAACTATTGGGAGGTCGGAAAGTGTTTTATATCCAGTGGCTATACAGACAAGCAGACCGCTCAGGAGACAGACTGTTCTGGTCTCCTTGGCCTAATAATCAACTGTAAACAGATAAAGCAACACTTCTCAACCACATTGACACAGCCGCCAAAGGGGCCGCCAAAGAATATATTTGAACAGGTATCTAGATTGTGTTTTCTCTATCACCTGTTAATGAAGGATACATCAACATGTATCTATAGTGTGTTTTCCCTATCTCTTGTTAATTAAGCATACATGAACATGTATCTGGATTTTTTCTCTATCACTTGTTAATGTAGGACACGTGAGCAGGTATCTAGATTGTGCTTTCCCTATCACTTATTAATGAAGGGTACATGAGCAGGTATATAGAATTTGTTTTCCTCACACTTGTTAATGTAGGATACATGAGCAGGTATCTAGATTGTGCTTTCCCTATCACTTGTTAATGTAGGATACATGAGCAGGTATCTAAATTGTGCTTTCCCTATCACTTATTAATGAAGGGTACATGAGCAGGTATCTAGATTGTGCTTTCCCTATCACTTGTTAATGTAGCATACATGAACAGGTATCTAAATTGTGCTTTCCCTATCACTTATTAATGAAGGGTACATGAGCAGGTATCTAGTTTGTGCTTTCCCTATCACTTGTTAATGTAGCATACATGAACAGGTATCTAAATTGTGCTTTCCCTATCATTTGTTAATGAAGGGTACATGAGCAGGTATCTAGATTGTGTTTTCCCTATCACCTGTTAATGTAGCATACATGAACAGGTATCTAAATTGTGCTTTCCCTATCATTTGTTAATGAAGGGTACATGAGCAGGTATCTAGATTGTGCTTTCCCTATCACCTGTTAATGTAGCATACATGAACAGGTATCTAAATTGTGCTTTCCCTATCATTTGTTAATGAAGGGTACATGAGCAGGTATCTAGATTGTGCTTTCCCTATCACTTATTAATGAAGGGTACATGAGCAGGTATTTAGATTGTGCTTTCCCTATCACTTGTTAATGTAGCATACATGAACAGGTATCTAAATTGTGCTTTCCCTATCATTTGTTAATGAAGGGTACATGAGCAGGTATCTAGATTGTGCTTTCCCTATCACTTATTAATGAAGGGTACATGAGCAGGTATTTAGATTGTGCTTTCCCTATCACTTATTAATGAAGGGTACATGAGCAGGTATTTAGATTGTGCTTTCCCTATCACTTATTAATGAAGGGTACATGAGCAGGTATCTAGATTGTGCTTTCCCTATCACTTGTTAATGTAGAATACATGAACAGGTATCTAACTTGTTTCCTCTAAGGGATTTTAACGAAACTGTACGAAAAGGTGCAGTTCATGGAAAGGAAACTTGGGATTGCTATTCGGATCATTTGGTCTAAGGGCACTTACTATGAATAGAAAATTGGTTTCAGGTCAAAAACTTTAGTTCTCCTTGAGGGACTAAAGCCTGGTATGAGACACATTAATTAATATATATAGATGTGTCTTACTTGACTGTTTCTATACTAACATGCACATTGTATATATTGTTTCAGATTCGAGACATCCGAAATGAGAAAATCATGCACAATGCCGATCTCACACTCAAACAAGCTGACTTGGATGATCTAGTCAAGTACTCGTTGGCAGTTCTGACAGACCCCGTGTTGTTGACAAAGGCAGGATCCGTTGATGCTGTAAATAAAATCAATAAGGTACAGTTGTCTAGGATACTTTAATTTAGATAGAGCAATTCAAGTATGTATATTCAAGTATGTATATACATGTATAAGACATAAAGAACATGTACAAAATAAACATGAATGTACCAGTCAAGCATGTATATGCATGTATATGCATGTATATGGCATTAAATAAGATATAAAATAAACAAATGTACGAATTAAGTAAGAATATACTTGCATAATACTATGTACAAGTCAAGTATGTATATGCATGCATAAAGCATACATACAAGTCTAGTATTGATACAAATGCATAATGCATATGTACAAGTCAAGTATGTATACACATGCATGAGGCACACATACAAGTCAAGTATGTTTACAGATGCATAATGCATATGTACAAGTCAAGCATGTATATGCATGCAAAAGACATGTACAAGTCAAGTATGTATATGCATGCATAAGGCATACATACAAGTCAAGTATGTATATAGATGCATAAGGCATACATAGAAGTCCAGTCTGTTTGCAAATGCATAAGGCATATGTACAAGTCAAGTATGTATACACATGCATAAGGCACACATACAAGTCAAGTATACACATGCGTAAGGCACACATACAAGTCAAGTATACACATGCGTAAGGCACACATACAAGTCAAGTATGTATACACATGCATAAGGCACACATACAAGTCGAGTTAAGGCACACATACAAGTCAAATATGTCACACATAAAAGTCAAATTTGTATACACATGCATAAGGCACACATACAAGTCAAATATGTATACACATGCATAAGGCATACACATGCATAAGGCACACATACAAGTCAAGTATACACATGCATAAGGCACACATACAAGTCAAGTATGTATACACATGCATAAGGCACACATACAAGTCAAATATGTATACACATGCATAAGGCACACATACAAGTCAAGTATGTATACACATGCATAAGGAACACATACAAGTCAAATTTGTATACACATGCATAAGGCACACATACAAGTCAAATATGTATACACATGCATAAGGCACACATACAAGTCAAATATGTATACACATGCATAAGGCACACATACAAGTCAAGTATGTATACACATGCATAAGGCACATGTACAAGTCAGGTATGTTATGCATGCATAAGGCATATGTACAAGTCAAGTATGTATACACATGCATAATACATTATGTACAAGTCTGGTATGTTATGCATGCATAAGGCATATGCACAAGTCAAGTATGTATACACATGCATAAGGCATACGTACAAGTCTAGTATGTATATGCATGCATAAGGCACATGTACCAGTCAAATATGTATATGCATGCATAAGGCACATGTACAATTCAAATATGTACACAAATGCATAAGACATGCATACAAGTCAAGTATGTACAGAGAAACAGATAACCAGCGTATTTGCGTAAATACCCATTTAAAATTAGTGAATACCCAATTAATATTTAAATGCAGGGTATAAAAAAGCATACAAAAAAAACCTTTACGCAAATAAATTTTTGATCGTGCGTATCGCATTTTCGCTCAATTTGTACAATGGGTTAATATTTTAGTAGTGTTTGACCGTCTTCTTTCGGTTACAAAAGGCACAACCGCACATTCAGTCGTCCTATTCAGAAACGGTAAATTGGACGTTTGAAACAAGTATTTCCAGCTCTACCACATTGTCTGGTTTTCGTCCCCAACTTTACAGTATACTGAACGGGAACCAGAGTATCGCGCACCTGACTTCAAAATCAAGAGTCTGGCGTTTTTGATGAAAAATGGCGAAGAGAGATCGCAAAAAAAGTAATTTGTCAACGTTTTCGCAGAAAAACGCAATCCACAACTATTTTCAACCATCAAGCTCTACGTCAGAAGCGCAGAACATAGCTAGGTCAATACTGAACGATGTAATTGGCGACTCTGTGACTGGCAGTCATGATATTGCGCTGAAAATCATCAATGAAATTGTGGACAGTGCATTTCAGGTACTGAGCAGCTGAGTAGTTCTAAA
This sequence comes from Cyrtodaria siliqua, assembly GCA_037043455.1. Lineage (NCBI taxonomy): Eukaryota > Metazoa > Mollusca > Bivalvia > Adapedonta > Hiatellidae > Cyrtodaria > Cyrtodaria siliqua. Next base: position 154,612 of record JAWPHD010005669.1, on the reverse strand, counting down.
TAAGCCAAAATGAAATATTTATATTTTCTTTCTATAGCCCATGCTTGACAATAAGTACAAAATGGTAAATATTGATCAATAATTAATATAAGAAATGATAAGAGATAATTTTACATGCACACCATCTTATCATTTAATTTACTCATTGCTTTGTCAGAAAACCCCATCAATTGTTGTCATCCCCTAGGTTGCGTATGTTATCTAAACAGAATATTGTCGTTAAATGCACAAGGCATGTGTAACCCAACCAGATGTACATTTCATACGAAGTTAGAACAAAACACACATTGAAAAAGGGCAAGTTTCTATCAATAACCAATTATATTTAGAAAATACCCAATTAAATTAAAATCAGTGGGTATCCAAAAACAAAATATACCCAATTAAATTCAAAATACCCATTTTTAGCTCGACTGATGAGCTTATGCAGTGTTGCGACGTCCGTCGTCCGTCCGTCCGTCTGTCCGTAAACTTATTTGTAGCAACTACTCCTCTGAAACTACTGCATGGATATTCATGAAACTTTACAGAAATGTTGCCCATGAAGTTTAGTTGATCCTAGCAAAAATTGATGTTGATGTGAAATCAAAGATGGCCGCCAAAGCTAAAAATAAAGTTTTAAAATACAAGTTTGTAGCGAATACTTCTTGAAAACTACAAGTGATATTGATATGGGACTTTTTCTAAAATAATCAGCATGACATGATGTTGATTCATGTCAAAAAATCGTTTTGATTCGACGTTAAACATGGCTGCCATCTTTGTTTACATAAGAGTTATATAGTAAAAACTTGTAGCGACTACTCCTCTGAAACTACTTGGCGGATTTTCATGAAACTTTACAGGAATGTTGCTCATTATGTCTAATTGATCCTAGCAAAATTTCAGATCTGCCAGAAATTCAAGATGGCCGTCACAGCTAAAAATAGATTTTTAGCTCTACTGATCAGAGATCAGCAGAGCTTATGCCGTGGTGCGGGGTCCGTCGTCCGTCCGTCCGTCTGTCTGTCCGTCCGTCCGTTAACTTTTATTTGTAGCGACAACTCCTCTGAAACTACTGGATGGATATTCATAAAACTTTACAGAAATGTTGCCCATGAAGTCTAGTTGATCCTAGCAAAAATTCATGTTGATGTGAAATCCAAGATGGCCGCCAAAGCTAAAAATAGATTTTTTAAATTCAAGTTTGTAGCGACTACTTCTTGAAAACTATAAGTGATATTGATATGGGACTTTTTCTAAAATGATCAGCATGACATGATGTTGATCCTAGTCAAAAATCGTTTTGATTCAACGTTAAACATGGCTGCCAGCGGTCATCTTTGTTTACATAGAGTTATATAGTAAAAACTTGTAGCGACTACTTCTCTGAAACTACTTGGCGGATTGTCATGAAACTTTACAGGAATGTTGCTCTTGATGTCTAATTGATCCTAGAAAAATTTCAGGTTGGCCGGAAATTCAAGATGGCCGTCACAGCTAAAAATAGATTTTTAAAAAATAAGTTTGTAGCGACTACTTCTTGAAAACTATAAGTGATATTGATATGGGACTTTTTCTAAAATGATCAGCATAACATGATGTTGATCCTAGTCAAAAATCGTTTTGATTCAACGTTAAACATGGCTGCCAGCGGCCATCTTTGTTTACATAGAGTTATATAGTAAAAACTTGTAGCGACTACTCCTCTGAAACTACTTGGCGGATTGTCATGAAACTTTACAGGAATGTTGCTCTTGATGTCTAATTGATCCTAAGAAAATTTCAGGTCGGCCGGAAATTCAAGATGGCCGTCACAGCTAAAAATAGATTTTTAAAAAATAAGTTTGTAGCGACTACTTCTTGAAAACTATAAGTGATATTGATATGGGACTTTTTCTAAAATGATCAGCATGACATGATGTAGATCCTTGTGGAAAATTATTTTGATTCGACGTTAAACATGGCTGCCAGTGGCCATCTTTGGTTACATAGAGTTATATAGTAAAAACTTGTAGCGACTACTTCTCTGAAACTACTTGGCGGATTGTCATGAAACTTCACAGGAATGTTGCTCCTGATGTCTAATTGATCCTAGAAAAATTTCAGGTCGGCCGGAAATTCAAGATGGCCGTCACAGCTAAAATAGATTTAAAAAAAATAAGTTTGTAGAGACTACTTCTTGAAAACTATAAGTGATATTGATATGGGACTTTTTCTAAAATGATCAGCATGACATGATGTAGATCCTTGTGGAAAATTATTTTGATTCGACGTTAAACATGGCTGCCAGTGGCCATCTTTGGTTACATGGAGTTATATAGTAAAAACTTGTAGCGACTACTCCTCTGAAACTACTTGACGGATGTTCATGAAACTTCACAGGAATGTTGCTCTTGATGTCTAGTTGATCCTAGAAAAATTACAGGTCGGCCGGAAATTCAAGATGGCCGCCACAAATAGATTTAAAATAAATAAGTTTGTAGCGACTACTTTTTAAAAACAATAAGAGATATTGATATGGGACTTTTTCTAAAATGATCAGTATGACATGATGTTGGTCCTTGTCGAAAATCGTTTTGATTTGACGTTAAACATGGCTTCCAGCGGCCATTTTTGTTTACATAGAGTTATATAATGAAAACTTGTAGCGACTACTTCTCTGAAACTACTTGACGGATTTTCATGAAACTTCACAGGAATGTTGCTCTTAATGTCTTATTGATCTAAGCAAAATTTCAGGTCGGCCGGAAATTCAAGATGGCCACTACGGTTAAAAATAGATTTTCAAAAAACAAGTCTGTAGCGACTACTTCCTGAAATCAAAATCAATCAGTAGAGCTTCAAGGTCATTGACCTCTTGTTAAAAAATAAGTTTGTAGCGACTACTTCTTGAAAACTATAAGTGATATTGATATGGGACTTTTTCTAAAATGATCAGCATGACATGATGTTGATCCGAGTCGAACATTATTTTGATTCGACGTTAAACATGGCTGCCAGTGGCCATCTTTGGTTACATAGAGTTATATAGTAAAAAATTGTAGCGACTACTCCTCTGAAACTACTTGACGGATGTTCATGAAACTTCACAGGAATGTTGCTCGTGATGTCTAGTTGATACTAGAAAAATTTCAGGTCAGCCGGAAATTCAAGATGGCCGCCACGGCTAAAAATAGATTTTTAAAAAATAAGTTTGTAGCGACTACTTCTTGAAAACTATAAGAGATATTGATATGGGACTTTTTCTAAAATGATCAGCATGACATGATGGTTATCCGAGTCGAACATTATTTTGATTCGACGTTAAACATGGCTGCCAGTGGTCATCTTTGTTTACATAGAGTTATATAATGAAAACTTGTAGCGACTACTCCTCTGAAACTACTTGATGGATTTTCATGAAACTTCACACGAATGTTGCTCTTGATGTTTTATTGATCTTAGCAAAATTTCAGGTCGGCCGGAAATTCAAGATGGCCGCCATGGCTAAAAATAGATTTTCAAAAAATAAGTTTGTAGGGACTATTTCTTGAAAACTATAAGAGATATTGATATGGGACTTTTTCTAAAATGATCAGCATGACATGATGGTTATCCGAGTCGAACATTATTTTGATTAGACGTTAAACATGGCTGCCAGTGGCCATCTTTGTTTACATAGAGTTATATAATGAAAACTTGTAGCGACTACTCCTCTGAAACTACCTGACGGGTTTCATGAAACTTCACAGGAATGTTGCTCTTGATGTCTAATTGATCCTAGCAAAATTTCAGGTTGGCCGGAAATTCAAGATGGCCGCCACGGCTAAAAATAGATTTTCAAAAAACAAATTTGTAGCGACTACTTCCTGAAATCAAAATCAATCAGTAGAGCTTCAAGGTCATTGACCTCTTGTTTAAAAAAACAGTGCGTATTTACCCAATTGATGCAAAAGTTTCTGTTTCTCTGTATGTATACACTTGCATAAGGCACACGTACAAGTCAAGTATTTAGATGCATGCATAAGACAGACGTAAAAGTCAAATATGTAAATGCATGCATTAGACAAGCATACAAGTCAAGTATGTATGCACACATAAGAAACACGTACAAGTCAAGTATGTATACACTTGCGTTAGACATAAAAAACACGTACAAAATAAACATGAATGTACAAGTCAAATATGTATACACTTGCATAAGGCACACATTCAAGTCAAGTATTTAGATGCAAGCATAATGCACACATACAAGTCAAGTATGTACATGCATGCATAAGACATGCATATGAGTCAAGTATGTAGACACATGCATTTAAGGCAAAACGTACATGTGCAGTATCAGTAATCACACTGGCCATTTTAAATTAATAGCCACACATTTTTTAGTTAAGAAAATAATAGCCAACTTCAATGCGTAAGAAAATTCGGTCAGTCGTAAGAGCCAAATTTTTAATCAGGTTTTATTAAACTATCAGGGCCTCCTGGCTCTATTTTTCTTTCTGTCACCACTTTCTCCAAGTGAAAGAAGTAGGAGCCTAGACTAGAATTCATTTAAAAGTAGGATTCCAGGAACTCCTTACACATTGATAAAAAAAAGAATGATGGATTAAATAATGAATAGAAATATACTTTATGTATTTATTCATCTATATATCGTTTTTCTTTCCACCAACATGCATTTGTAAAGGACAGTTTTTTCTGATTCGATTATGTAAAAAAAAAAAATCAAAAAAAATCCGAAATTATGTACCATCCGAACGAAGTACTATGACACCGCACTTTTACGGCCCGAAAATTTCAAACATTTAATCGAAATACCATCAATTACGATTTTTTTTCATGCATTAATGTGTTTTGAATGCCAAAAATGGTCTTTCTTATCAAAGGGGAAAGAAAACACAACCCTAATAGTAGGGTAGATCTCAAAGTTGTGACAAACTGAAACTGCCGACACAAACTTGACCAAGCCAGGCACAATATTCAAACTTATTATTGTTTCAATGTTTTAATTACTTTATTGCAAGTGAATACACATGGGAGTTTGCTACCTATCGGGATCATGATGGGATAGCTATTAATGCAGATGAAAGTAGCGCCTATGCTCAAAATAGTGCGTGCACAAATTAATTTCATCTCTTCGTAGTTTGTGTACAGAAAAACAAACAGGAAACTGTACCTACTGTTGGATGCGTAACGGATTGTCTGAATGGTCAATCGCCCTAAAGATAACAAATAACGGCATATCTGATTGGCTATTCGGTCCATTTATCACGTGATGTTTGCGTGTATCAACAATGCTGATTATCCGACAACGAAGTGCCAATTATGGGAATTAACAACTTTTACAAGTGATAATTGATAAGCTCGTGGCGACATCACAGGACGGATTATGTAATGTTTATTGCGGTCATTTATTACTTGTGGTGTCAGACAATTATACGCAGTGTTTTTAGCTCTACTGATCAGAGATCAGCAGAGCTTATGCCGTGGTGCGGCGTCCGTCTTCCGTCTGTCTGTCCGTCCGTCTGTCTGTCCGTAAACTTTTATTTGTAGCGACTACTCCTCTGAAACTACTTGATGGATATTCATGAAACTTTATAGAAATGTTGCCCATGAAGTCTAGTTGATCCTAGCAAAAATTCATGTTGATGTGAAATCCAAGATGGCCACCAAAGCTAAAAATAGATTTTTAAAATACAAGTTTGTAGCGACTACTTCTTAAAAACTATAAGTGATATTGATATGGGACATTTTCTTAAATGATCAGCATGACATGATGTTAATCCTTGTCAAAAATTGTTTTGATTCGACGTTAAACATGGCTGCCAGTGGCCATCTTTGTTTACATAGAGTTATATAGTAAAAACTTGTAGCGACTACTCCTCTGAAACTACTTGGCGGATTTTCATGAAACTTTACAGGAATGTTGCTCTTGATGTCTAATAGATCCTAGCAAAATTTCAGGTTGTCCAGAAATTCAAGATGGCCGCCACAGCTAAAAATAGATTTTTAAAAAAAAAGTTTGTGGCGACTACTTCTTGAAAACTATAAGTGATATTGATATGGGACTTTTTCTAAAATGATCAGCATGACATGGTGTTGATCCTAGTCAAACATTATTTTGATTCGATGTTAAACATGGCTGCCAGTGGCCGTCTTTGTTTACATAGAGTTATATAGTAAACACTTGTAGCGACTACTTCTCTGGAACTACTTGACGGATGTTCATGAAACTTCACAGGCATGTTGCTCTTGATGTCTAGTTGATCCTAAAAAAATTTCAGGCTGGCCAGAATTTCAAGATGGCCGCCACAGCTAAAAATAGATTTAAAATAAATAAATTTGTAACGACTACTTCTTGAAAACTGTAAGTGATATTGATATGGGACGTTTTCTAAAATGATCAGCATGACATGATGTTAATCCTTGTCAAAAATTGTTTTGATTCGACGTTAAACATGGCTGCCAGTGGCCATCTTTGTTTACATAGAGTTATATAGTAAAAACTTGTAGCGACTACTCCTCTGAAACTACTTGGTGGATTTTCATGAAACTTTACAGGAATGTTGCTCTTAATGTCTAATTGATCCTAGCAAAGTTTCAGGTAGGCCGGAAATTCAAGATGGCCGCCACGGTTAAAATAGATTTTCAAAAAACAAGTCTGTAGCGACTACTTCCTGAAATCAAAATCAATCAGTAGAGCTTCAAGGTCATTGACCTCTTGTTTATATGTGTTTTGTGAATGCAGCCTGTGCCTGTGCCATTGTGAAAAATAGCGGAATTTTTCTAGAAATTGTGAAAATTGTGAAATATTATAACAAAAGAGAAATAAACTTTTTTCACTTTTATTTTCACAGTTTAATATCCCTTGGTTTTAAGTTTTGTTTTTGGTAAAGACAGGCTAGTTTTGACACCAGCGTATATTAAGACTAGTATCCTTACTGGTCTGTATTTACCCCCAAATTTTTTTTTCTTCAGATTGTGAATTTTTTGGATATAATTGTGAAAAAAGGATACTTTTTGGAATTGTGAATGGGGCCGAAATTCGGCCCCAAATTAGGCATAAAAAAACACTGATACGAAAAAAATAAAAAAAATATATATATAATATATTAAAATAAAATAATCGCCATTTCTTGTCGACATTTCTTTAAAATAATCGACAGTATTATAAAATAATCGCAAATGGCTACCATGGCGTATGGTAGCGTGAGCACTGAGTATGTACATGCATGCACAAGACATGCATATAAGTCAAGTATGTAGACACATGCATACGACACATGTACAAGTAAAGTATGTAGACACATGCATATGCAGGGGTCGAATTTCACTCTTACGGACTCGCAAAATGCGAGTTGATTTCTCAGATTGCTACTGAAAATTTGGAGCACTTGCTTTTTTCTGCGAGTAGAAATAAATAGCACACACTTGATTGAATATCACCCAAGCAGACTGACAGAACCAACAAATGGTCCGACGACATATGATAATGTAGTCAAACCTCTCTCCCGTTCCACTTGATTATTTGCGTAACTTCATTGTCAAATGAAAATAAGTAAATGCAGTCTGTATCAGATTGACGCTTATCCAGTAAACAAGACTAGTGCAAGCGTCTATACGTAATGAATCGATATCAACTTCCGGTAAGATAACTTGGAACTTTACACAATCAATTATCATGACAGAATCGTCTGCTCGCAAAATCACTTTGTTTAATGACGAGATGGAGTCGAGCGAACGCAGAGAAAATAGTATGAAAGTTACAACGACGGCACCGAGAGAAACAGTAGCCGTCAAAGCGTCACTAAAACAGTATCGCGATGGGAGAGAGAACTCAATATTACGCTGGGAACGGTTATTAACAATAACGTCTGCACGGAGATATGGTGCGAGTGTTGCTGTGTCCACGCAAGCGACCGCCAATCATCAGTACATAAATTTGATATTACATATTGTTAATTAACGTGTCATACAACAGAATTTACATCCCGACATTACTTGAATAAAAATGCTAGTGAGAACCGATTTTAGCTAGTAGTTTTTTTAGTCACTGGATATTTTTAGCTAGTGGCTAAATTTGTGAAAATCGACCCCTGCATATGGCACATGTACAAGTCAAGTATGTATACACATGCATAAGGCACACATACAAGTATGTATACACATGCATAAGGCACACATATAAGGCACATGTACAAGTCAAGTATTTATACACATGCATAATGGACACATACAAGTCAAGTATGTATACACATGTATAAGGCACACGTGTAAGTCAAGTATGTATATAACACATAAACAATCAGGATGTTAAGAAGAACAACAGAATACCCGTTTGTAGACGTTCGGTTTGTTTTTCATGTAAGAAAGCAAAACGAATGCAAGATTGCTGTGTTCCTTTCAAATATATATACCATACATTAAAAAGAAACCATGCATGTTTAATATCATATAAATTCTTAATATACTTTTCTAAGAAGACAAATAACAATTTAAATGTTTATGGTCACCAGATAAACACCGCCCAGTTTACTTTCACAATGGAAGATGAACATCAAGTACTCTTCGATAGAGTAGAAGCGCTGGAAGTCAAACAGTTGGAACTTGAAATGGAGGTTAAACAAGTGAAGCAGAACATGGAAGTCAAACAGTTGGAACTTGAAAAGGAGGTTAAACAAGTGAAGCAGAACATCGTTGGTCAACAAGCTACAACTAAAGCAGATATTGATACTTTGCAGAAAGATATGGCTTCCAAAATGGACTTGTTACAGACCAAGATGAACACGGTATGGCTATTGCAGATTTCAGTACTATGAACATCCCATATTGTGTATTTGAGATTTATCTATAATATATATTTGTGGGTATGCCATATATAGACCATGAGCCAGACAATTGTTTGCTTCCATGTTACTATGGAGTATATTGTAGAGGAACAAAAAAATCCATGATAGCAGTGCCAACAGGGTAGCTGTGTCCTGTTTTAAGAGTTATCTCCTCCTTTTAAATAAAAATGAACTTTCTTAAAAACTTGTTTTCTCTAATACTATAAGAGCTAAAGTTCTAATATTTTGCATATAGCATTATAAGTACTTATTATACCTCGTGTCAATCCCCCATGTTAAATTCCCATCGACTGCTATTTAACATTTCACGCTGTCGTACGCTGTTGTAATGTCACACCCTGGAGTGACGTCACTGGAGGGCAGCAATTTTTAGCTCACCTGAGCCTGAGCTATTGGGATCACTCTTCGTCCGTCGTCCGTCGTCCGTCGTCGTCGTTAACTTTTGCTTCAAACGACTTCTCCTCAGAAACAGCTTGGCTAATTTGCTTGGCCTATAAGCTTATGGTTCTCTACCAAGTTTGTTCAAATGGTGACCCAGGGGTCACATTTGGCCCTGCCCCGGGGGTCACAGTTTTACATAGGCTTGTATAGGGAAAAAACGAAAAAATTCTTCTTCTCTGGAACCACATGGAACGTTGCTCTCATGTATTACATATGCATCAGCTTATGGTCCTCTACTTAGTTTTTTCAAATGGTGACCCTGGGGTCAAATTTGTCCCCGCCCCGGGGGTCACAGTTTTACATAGACTTATATAGGATTTTTTTTTTAAAATCTACTTCTCGGAAACTGCAAGAGCCAGAGGTTTGATATTTTGCATTTACTATAAGCTTATGGTCCTTTACCAAGTTTGTTCAAATGGTGACCCTGGGGTCGCATTTGGCCCCGTCCCAAGGATCACATGTTTTACATAGACATGTATAGGGAAAAATTTAAAAAATCTTCTTCTCTGAAACTGCAAGAGCCAGAGGTTATATATTTTGCATTTGCTATAAGCTTATGGTCCTCTACCAAGTTTGTTCAAATGGTGACCCAGGGGTCACATTTGGCTCCGCCCCGGGGGTCACAGTTTTACATAGGCTTGTATAGGGAAAAACTGAAAAAAATCTTCTCTGGAACGATATGGCACGGAACTCTCATGTATTACATGTAGCATCAGCTTATGGTCCTCTACTTAGTTTGTTCAAATGGTGACCCTGGGGTCAAATTTGTCCCCGCCCCGAGGGTCACAGTTTTACATAGACTTATATAGGGGGGGAAAAAAAACTTCGCGGAAACTACAAGAGCCAGAGGTTTGATATTTTGCATTTACTATAAGCTTATGGTCCTTTACCAAGTTGGTTCAAATGGTGACCCTTGGGTCACATTTGGCCCCGTTCCAAGGGTCACATGTTTTACATAGACATATATAGGGAAAAACTTAAAAAATCTTCTCTGAAACTGTAAGAGCCAGAGGTTTAATATTTTGCTTTTGCTATAAGCTCATGGTCCTCTACCAATTTTGTTCAAATGGTGACCCTGAGTCACTTTTGGCCCTGCCCCTGGGGTCACAGTTTTACATAGGCCTGTATAGGGAAAAACTGAAAAAAATCTTCTTCTCTGGAACTGCAAAAGCCAGAGGTTTAATATTTTCCATTTGCTATAAGCTTATGGTCCTCTACGAAGTTTGTTCAAATGGTGACCCTGGTGTCAAACTTGGCCGCGCTCCGGGGGTCACAGTTTTATATAGACATATTTATATAGGAAAAAAACAATCTTCTCTGAAACTGCAAGAGCCAGAGGTTTAATATTTTGCATTTACTATTAGATTATGGTCCTCTACCAAGTTTGTTCAAATGGTGACCCTGGGGTAAAATTTGACCCCACTCCGTGGGTCACAGTTTTACATAGACTTATATAGGAAACACATTAAAGTCTTCTTCTCTGGAACTACAAGAGCCAGAGGTTTAATATTTTGCATTTACTATACTTTTTTGGTCCTTTACCAAGTTTGTTCAAATGGTGACCCTGGGTTCACATTTGGCCCCGCCCCAGGGGTCACGTTTTACATAGACTTGTATAGGGAAAAACTTAAAAAATCATCTTCTCTAAAACCACAAAGCACACAGCTCTCATATGTTTCATGTAGCCCTGGGGTCACATTTGGCTCTGCCCAAGGTGTTACTCTCTAGCACCTTCATTTTGTATTTGATCTTTACCAAACTTTGTCAGTGTCTTAAACTGTCTATATCAATGTTGTTATACACAACAGAGCCCACATTTCTTGAACAATCTTAACCAAACTTGCACAGATTGTATATGACCATAAGATTTCGAAGAGTTTGATAATGTGCCAGTACTCAGGTGAGCGATATAGGGCCATCATGGCCCTCTTGTTTTAATGTTACCCTCCCAATCACATCATTTCGGAATCTATGTATTTCTAAAGATAAAATCCGACGTCACGGCAAGTTTATAAATAGATATTGTTTTTTCCCATGACCAACAGTTGAAGCTCAAATGAATCAGTGAACACTTTATTAGTATACATGTATGTATTATGTTATTAGCTCACCTGAGCCGAAGGCTCAAAGGAGAGCTATTGGGATCACTCTTCGTCCGTCGTCCGTCGTCCGTCCGTCCGTCCGTCCGTCGTCGTTAACTTTCGCTTCAAACGACTTCTCCTCAGAAACCGCGTGGCCAATTTTGACCAAACTTCACGTGGATGATCCTTAGATGAATGTTTTTTAGATTTGTTAAAATTAGGTCAGCGCGACATCCAAGATGGCCGCCATTACCATATATGGTCGAAACCTTAAAAAATCTTCTTCTCAAGAACCGCTGGACAGATTTCTACAGTTTTTCTTTTAAAATGATCGCCAATGCCTAGACTATCAAGTTTGTTCAAATGAAGTCCCCAGGGTCAAAAATGGCCATGCCTCGGGGGTCCAAAGTTTGTATATTGAGATTTTGCATGTTTTTCATATAGACATATAGGAAAAAACTTTAAAAAATCTTCTTCTCTGAATCCACAAGGCACAGAGGTCTCATATATTACATGTAGCATCAGCTTATGGTCCTCTACTAAGTTTGTTCAAATGGTGACCCTGGGGTCAAATTTGTCTCCGCCCCGGGGGTCACAGTTTTACATAGACTTATATAGGAAAAAATTTACAAAATCTTCTTCTCGGAAACTACAAGAGCCAGAGGTTTGATATTTTGCATTTACTATAAGCTTATGGTCCTTTACCAATTTTGTTCAAATAGTGACCCTCGGGTCACATTTGGCCCCGCCCCAAGGGTCACATGTTTTACATAGACATGTATAGGGAAAAACTTAAAAAATCTTCTTCTCTGAAACTGCAAGAGCCAGAGGTTTAATATTTTGCATTTGCTATAAGCTTATGGTCCTCTACCGAGTTTGTTCAAATGGTGACCCAGGGGTCACATTTGGCCCCACCCCGGGGGTCACAGTTTTACATAGGCTTGTATAGGGAAAAACTGGAAAAAAAACTTCTTCTCTGGAACCACATGGCACGGAGCTCTCATGTATTACTTGTAGCATCAGCTTATGGTCCTCTACTTAGTTTGTTCAAATGGTGACCCAGGGGTCAAATTTGTCCCCACCCCGGGTGTCACAGTTTTACATAGACTTATATAGGAAAAAAAAAATCTTCTCAGAAACTACAAGAGCCAGAGGTTTGATATTTTGCATTTACTGTAAGCTTATGATCCTTTACCAAGTTTGTTCAAATGGTGACCCTCGTGTCACATTTGGCCCCGCCCCAAGGGTCACATGTTTTACATAGACATGTATAGGAAAAAACTTTAAAAATCTTCTTCTCTGAAACTGCAAGAGCCAGAGGTTTAATATTTTGCATTTGTTATAAGCTCATGGTCCTCTACCAATTTTGTTCAAATGGTGACCCTGGGGTCACATTTGGCCCTGCCCCGGGGGTCACAGTTTTACATAGGCTTGTATATGGAAAAACTTGAAAAAAAATCTCTGGAACTGCAAGAGCCAGATGTTTAATATTTTGCATTTGCTATAAGCTTATGGTCCACTACCAAGTTTGTTCAAATGGTGACCCTGGGGTAAAATTTGTCCCCACCCCTCACAGTTTTCATTAAAGTCTTCTTCTCTGGAACTACAAAAGCCAGAGGTTTAATATTTTGCATTTACTATACTCTTGTGGTCCTTTACCAAGTTTGTTCAAATGGTGACCCTGGGTTCGCATTTGGTCCCGCCCCAGGGGTCACGTTTTACATAGACTTGTATAGGGAAAAACTTAAAAAATCTTCTCTAAAACCACAAAGCACACAGCTCTCATATATTACATGTAGCCCTGGGGTCACATTTGGCTCTGCCCAAGGTGTTACTCTCTAGCACCTTCATTTTGTATTTGATCTTTACCAAACTTTGTCAGGGTTTTAAACTGTCAATATCAATGTTGTTATATACAACAGAGCCCACATTTCTTGAACAATCTTAGCCAAACTTGCACAGATTGTATATGACCATAAGATTTCGAAGAAGTTTGATAATGTGCCATTACTCATGTGGTCGCTTTAGGGCCATCTTATCCCTCTTGTATTGGTTCAAATTTACTCAGGTGAGCGATATAGGGCCATCATGGCCCTCTTGTTTATATTAGTTATGCGCTTTTTTAGCTCTACTGATCAGAGATCAGCAGAGCTGATGCCGTGGTGCGGCGTCCGTCGTCCGTCTGTCCGTCTGTCTGTCCGTAAACTTTTTTTGTAGCGACATCTCCTCTGAAACTACTGAATGGATTTTCATGAAACTTTACGGAAATGTTGCCCATGAAGTCTAGTTGATCCTAGCAAAAATTTATGTTGATGTGAAATCCAAGATGGCCGCTAGATCTAAAAATAGGTTTTTTAAAAAAAAAAGTTTGTAGCGACTTCTTCATGAAAACTATAAGTGATATTGCTATGGGACTTTTTCTAAAATGATCAGCATGACATGATGTTGATCCTTGTCGAAAATCGTTTTGATTCTACGTTTAACATGGCTGCCAGCGGCCATCTTTGTTTACATAGAGTTATATAATGAGAACTTGAAGCGAGTACTCCTCTGAAACTACTTGACGGATTTTCATGAAACTTCACAGGAATGTTGCTCTTGATGTCTAATTGATCCTAGCAAAATTTCAGGTCGGCCGGAAATTCAAGATTGCCGCTACGGCTAAAAATAGATTTTTAAAAAATAAGTTTGTAGCGACTACTTCTTGAAAACTATAAGAGATATTGATATGGGACTTTTTCTAAAATGATCAGCATGACATGATGGTTATATGATGGCTGTCAGCGGCCATCTTTGTTTACATAGAGTTATATAATGAAAACTTGTAGCGACTACTCCTCTGAAAGTACTTGACCGATTTTCATGAAACTTCACAGAAATGTTGCTCTTGATGTCTAATTGATCCTAGCAAAATTTCAGGTCGGCTGGAAATTCAAGATGGCCGCCACGGCTAAAAATAGATTTTCAAATATCAAGTTTGTAGTCACTACTTCCTGAAATCAAAATCAATCAGTAGAGCTTCAAGGTCATTGACCTCTTGTTTTTTCAAAGATTTGAATAATGTTTTTGTTGACCATAACGTCTTACATCAAAACTGGTTAATCAATAAACAAAAACATCCTCTTTTTTAATAAGAACGAAATGGATCTTTTTTTACATGTTTCATTTCCCCAAAAAACTTCTTTTTTTTCGGTATAGTAAAATGAATATTGCATCCCAGTGAGGGTGACAGTGGATATTGTCAACCTTCAGAAAAACAATGCCAATGCCAATATTTATATAATGGTCTGCTACACAATTTGTTAAAATGGAGACACTGGGATCATATTTGGCCCACCCCACATATTTACATAGAGTTGTGTAGGATAATCATTTTGAGCTTATGGGATGACGAGTTGTCCGTCGTCCGTCCGTCCATCCATCGTTCTTCCGTTAACTTTTGCCTTATGAACACTCTAGGGCCTTCATTATTAATCAGATCTTTACGAAACTTTGCCAGTGTCTTTATATCAATGAAAGTCTGGATTAATTTCACCGGAGTTATGGCCCTTGTTTTACTGAAAAATGCCATATTAAGCCTTGTGAACACTCTAGCACCTTCATTTATTATTTGATCTTTACCAAACTTGCATAGATTGTTAATATCCAGTGCTTGTCACAGGAGCCAGCCAAAGGCTGGCCCGAAATTTTTTGCTTGGGCCAGTAGAAATTTGGTCCCACTGGCCCAAATTGAATGTCGGTGGCCCAATTTTTTTTGAATAATAAAATAATAAATAGACAAATAAAGCATAAATTATGTTTTCATTCAACTGTTTATTGTCTCAAATTCCGGTTTACAGTTGCTGCCACGCGGATTACGACTAATCACATTCTACGCGGCGATTTTATCTCACCGCAGACACACTGATTTTTTCCCCGCGATCGGCGGACAGTCCACTCAACGCGGGGACAATAACTTTTGACCACCGCGACACAATCACCGTGATCCGTTTTGATTCGCACACGCTTTACCCGGTGTGAAATCGCAGGTCATCGCCGCGATTCACCTTCAGTACCAATGTACAATTTTGCAGTAAATTTAATGCATTATTATTCAATAACTATTAAAAAATCGAAGCAGAAGACAATTTTATTTTTGTTTTCGGAAAATTCAAATGCCCGGATAATGTATTCACGATAGTTATATGGCGGTTCCTATTACCGACTTTGCGGTGACTGAACATAAAATTCAATTAGTAGTTCTTATACTGGAAATTAGAATTATATTTTTAATTAATCGTTATTTGCAACACATTTTACTATTCTGCTGTTGATTATTAATACATTGATGGGTTCTTTAGTCAGAAATAATCCATACAAATTGTAAAGAATTCCGGGTCATAAACCCGTTATTAGTGCCGACTTGCTAATAGGTACACACATCGTAAAGGATTGTGGGTAGCCAATTTATGTCCGGTGAAGAGAAATGAACTTTTTGACAACAAAAACGAAAAACAAGTGTTATTAAATGCATCAAAAGTTTGAAATACGTATTGCTTTCGAAATTTATTCATTGTATTTATCAGCTTTATTACTTTTTTTATTGATCCCTACTCTAATTTCCCCCACGTTCCCCCGCGAACCTATCACAGAGAATCGCGGTGATTGCTTTATTTCGAGACTTGACTTTGCAATCGCGGCTTTTGCCGTATCGACATGTTGAACAGTGCGTGCTTGTATCTATTTATTAAAGCAAACTATGCACTCGCCCAAAGAATATTGTTTGGGCCAGCCGAGATCAAATTTCACTCGCCTAGGAGAGGTTTTACACGCCGCCGGCGAGTGGGCGACCGTCTGTGTCAAGCACTGATATCTATGAAAGCTCGGACAGGTTCTAAAACCAGTTAGATCGGACCATTAATAGCGGCGTTATTGCCCTTGATTTAGTTAAAAATGCTATATTTTGCCTCGTTAAGATGATAGGGCCTTCATTTTGCATCACATCTTTACGAAACTTTACCAGATTGTTAATATCAATGAAAGCTGAGACAAATTCGAAAACCAGCTAGATCAGACCAGTAACAGTAGAGTTATGGCCCATGATTTAGTTAAAAATCCTATATTTTGCCTCGTTAATTCGATAGGGCCTTCATCTTTCATCCGATCTTACGAAACTTTACCAGATTGTTTATATCAATGATAGCTCGGACAAGTTCGAAAACCAGCCAGATCGGACCAGTAACTGCGGAGTTATGGTCCTTGATTTATTTTAAATTCTATATTTTGCCTCCTTTAGACGACAGGGACTTCATATTTCCTCCGATCTTTACGAAACTTTACCAGATTGTTTATATCAATGAAAGCTCGGATAAGTTCGAAAACCAGCCAGATCGGACAAGTAACAGCGCAGTTATGGCCCTTGATTTAGTTAAAAAATGCTATATTTTGCCTCGTTAACATGATAGGGCCTTCATTTTTCATGCGATCTTTACCAGATTGTTAATATCAAGGACAGCACGGACAAGTTCGAAAACCAGCCAGATCGAACCAGTAACAGTGGAGTTGTGACCCTTGATTTAGTTAAAAATGCTATATTTTGCCTCAAGAAGATAGGGCCTTGATCTTTCATCCGATCTTGACGAAACTTTACCAGATTGTTTATATCAATGAAAACTCGGACCGTGAACATCGGAGTTATGGTCTTTGATTTTCTGAAATAGGCTATATCTTGGCCTCATTAAGACGAAAGGGCCTTCTTTTGGCCGGATTTCATTGAAACTTTGCAGGGATGATCAGTTATAGCCCTTTTAAGATTTTAATACACAAACTGTGTTCTGACTAGTTCTCATGACAGTTACATCGTACAAAACATTCACTCGATACGATGCTATAACCTTGACTTTGAGGAAGTAATGACCTTGCTTAGCACAGTCTTGCATTTTTTGGACATGTCGACTTTCAAAGAATGTCAGTCCCTTTAATGGCTTAGCAGCATGAAGATCTTCAATGTCCTCATCGTCATCCTCGCTCTCATTATGCCCTCGAAAAAATTTCGGTGGCATATAGTAATCGCACCGTCCGGATTCTGTCCGTCATTCCGCTTTTCGTGTCCGGATTGTACCGTCAAAACCCCTGCAAGGATTTTTGATTAACTTGGCACAAGTGATCACCATAACAAGACGATGTGTCGCGCGTAAAACCCAGGTTCGTACCTTAAAGGTCAAGGTCACACTTGAAGTTCATAGGTCAAAAACAGGTACGCAATTTCGTGTCCGGACCGTAACATCACAACCCCTGCAGGGATTTTTAAATAACTTGCCATAATAAGACGATGTGTCGCGCGCAAAACCCAGATCCGTACCTCAAAGGTCAAGGTTACACTTGAAGTTTATAGGTCAAAGACAGGTACGCAATTTCGTGTCCGGACCGTAACGTCAAAACCACTGCAGGGATTTTTAAATAACTTGGCACAACTGATCATCATAAGACGATGTGTCGCGCGCAAAACCCAGGTCTTCAAGGTCAAGTTCACACTTGGAGGTCAAAAGGTCAAATTGTGTCCATTGTGGCATTCATGGATGGATTTTCAAATAACTTGGCACAAGTGCTCACCACAACAAAATGATGTGTCGCGCACAAAATCCAGGTCTGTGGCCCCAAGGTCAAGCACTTAGAGGTCAAAGGTCAAAGGTCAAATCGTGTCCGGTCAATAAATTTTGCCTGCCTGGACGGATTTTCAAATAACTTGGCACAAGTGCTCACCACAACCAAACGACATGTCATGCACAAAATTCAGGTCCATGGCTCCAAGGTCATACTTAGAGGTCAAAGGACACTTCGGGGGCTTTTATCACTTAGTGATATTTCTTGTTCAATGTCAAACTTTTATTGTAGTATGTGGTGATGTAAGTGCCCCTTGTTGAAATGTTTGGGCATTTCTGCTGCATGGCCAGGAATTTTTCTCCAACTGCTATATGGCAGTCATGGAACATCAGATGATGATGGTGCTGTCAATTTAATGGATTCGTTTTTCAAACTATACCACTTTCCGCCATCAACAGTCATGGTTAAGTTTTTGTCTTCCCCTGCAGCTATGCAGCTATGTACCCTGAAAATATATTGAAAAATAAATAAATAAATAACCGAGTGTATCTGCAGATAAAAATAAATACTGTTGTAAATTCAGTCGATTTAAAAAGTTTCATCATTACGATTGTTGTCGTTGAGAAGAGCCATTGTTCTTTGTTTGTCCGAAATATCGATCACGTGATAGACTGTACCATTTATGGGATGGTGTGTTGTCTGTCGTCCGTCGTTTGTCCGTTAACTTTTACCTAGTTAAGACGATAGGGCCTTCATTTTTCATCCGATCTTTACCAAACTTTAACAGATTGTTAATATCAATAAAAGCTCGGACAAGTTCGAAAACCAGCCAGATCGAACCAGTAACAGCAGAGTTATGGCCCTTGACTTAGTTAAAAATGCTATATGTTGCCTCGTTAAGATGATAGGGCCTTCATTTTTCATCCGATCTTTACCAAACTGTACCAGATTGTTAATATTAATGAAAGCTTAGACAAGTTCGAAAACCAGCCAGATCTAACCAGCAACAACAGAGTTATAGCCCATGATTTAGTTAAAAATGCTATATTTTGCCTTGTTAGGACGATAGGGCCTCCATTTTTCATCCGATCTTTACAAACCTTTACCATCTTGTTAATATCAATGAAAGCTTGGACAAGTTTGAAAACCAGCCAGATCGGACTAGTAACAGCGGAGTTATGGCCCTTGATTTAGTTAAAAAGGCTATATTTTGCCTCGTTAAGATGATAGGGTCTTCATTTTTCATCCGATCTTTACCAAACATTACCAGATTGTTAATATCAATAAAAGCTTGGACAAGTTCGAAAACCAGCCAGATCGGACCAGCAACAGCAGAGTTATGGCCCTTGATTTAGTTAAAAATGCTATATTTTTCCTCGTTAAGACGATAGGGCCTTCATTTTTCGTCCGATCTTTACCAAACTTTACCATCTTGTTAATATCAATGAAAGCTCAAAGAAGTTCGAAAACCAGCTAGTTCAGACCAGTAACAGCGGAGTTACGGCCCTTGATTTAGTTAAAAATGCTATATTTTGCCTCGTTAATACGATAGGGTCTTCATTTTTCATGGGATCTTTACCAAACTTTACCAGATTGTTACTATTAATGAAAGCTCCGACAAGTTTGAAAACCAGCCAGATTGGACCATTTACACGGAGTTATGGCCCTTGATTTTCTGAAATATACTATATTTTGGCCTCATTAAGAAGAAAGGGCATTCATTTGGCCAGATTTCATTGAAATTTTTCAGGGATGATCAGTACCAAAAGTTGAAATCCAGCCAGAGGTTCAGGAGAACTAGTCTGTACAAAGTTAGTGTATTAAAACCTTTAAGGGGTCATAACTCCGCCAAAATTCATTCAACCAGAACACGGCAATGACAGGTGCAACTAGGCTTGGTACTGATCATGCCCATCAACAAATGTTGATGGGCATGATCAGTACCAAGCCTAGTTGCACCTGTCATTGCCGTGTTCTGGTTGAATGAATTTTGGCGGAGTTATGACCCCTTAAAGGTTTTAATACACTAACTTTGTACAGACTAGTTCTCCTGAACCTCTGGCTGGATTTCAACGAAACTTGTCAGGGACAATCAGTACCAAGCCTAGTTACGTATATCATCACCATGTTCTGGTTGAACCATATTTGAAAGAGTTATGGCCCCTTGTGCATAAACTTTATTTTTAGCCAGTAGTCTTGTTAGTATATGACTGAATAGTCTGTGACGTTGCAGAAGAGGGATATCATACAAGCGCTATAGGGGACAGGGCTTTTTTCCACAAAATTGGGAAGAGGCCCAGGCCTGTCCTTTTTGGGAAAAAAGAACGCGCTTATTTCTCATTTTGGGAAAAATACAAGATTTCATAAATTAAGTAATAATGACATTAATATACTTTATTTATATTGTCATCCATTATTTATCATAATTATTAACTTTTCCAAGTCGGAATTTACTTAGCAGACAAAAACACACTGCAGAATTCATGTTTTTTCTCAAATTCTGAGAGACTGCTGTTTTCCGATTGGGAAATATTTCTGCCACAGTTGGGAAAAAACAGTCCAATTTTTCAGTTGGGAAGAGGCCCTTTACAGGCCTCTGTTATATAAGGTAAAAAAGCCCTGGGGGAAAACTAAAAAAAATCATCTTCTCTAAAACTACAAGAGCCAACAGTTTAATATTTTGTATTTACACTCAGCTTATGGTCCTCTACGAAGTTTGTTCAAATGGTGACAAACTTGGCGATATGTGTTTTTATTAACGAAAGTTTGATTTTTAGCTCTACTGATCAGAGATCAGCAGAGCTTATGCCGTGGTGCGGCGTCTGTCGTCCGTCCGTCCGTTAACTTTTATTTGTAGTGACTACTCCTCTGAAACTACTGGATGGATATTCATAAAACTTTACAGAAATGTTGCCCATGAAGTCTAGTTGATCCTAGCAAAAATTTATGTTGATGTGAAATCCAAGATGGCCGCCAAAGCTAAAAATAGATTTTTAGCTCAACTGATCAGAGATCAGCGGAGCTTATGCCGTGGTGCGGTGTCCGTCGTCCGTCCGTCCGTCTGTCCGTCTGTCCGTCTGTCTGTCCGTAAACTTTTATTTGTAGCGACTTCACAGCTGAAACTACTGGATGGATATTCATGAAACTTTACAGAAATGTTGCCCATAAAGTCTAGTTGATCCTAGCAAAAATTCATGTTGATGTGAAATCCAAGATGGCCGCCAAAGCTAAAAATAGAGTTTTAAAATACAAGTTTGTAGCGACTTCTTCTTGAAAACTATAAGTGATATTGATATGGGACTTTTTCTAAAATGATCAGCATGACATGATGTTGATCCTAGTCAAAAATCGTTTTGATTCAACGTTAAACATGGCTGCCAGCGGCCATCTTTGTTTACATAGAGTTATATAGTAAAAACTTGTAGCGACTACTTCTCTGAAACTACTTGGCGGATTGTCATGAAACTTTACAGGAATGTTGCTCTTGATGTCTAATTGATCCTAGAAAAATTTCAGGTCGGCCGGAAATTCAAGATGGCCGTCACAGCTAAAAATAGATTTTTAAAAAATAAGTTTGTAGCGACTACTTCTTGAAAACTATAAGTGATATTGATATGGGACTTTTTCTAAAATGATCAGCATTACATGATGTTGATCCTAGTCAAAAATCGTTTTGATTCAACGTTAAACATGGCTGCCAGCGGCCATCTTTGTTTACATAGAGTTATATAGTAAAAACTTGTAGCGACTACTCCTCTGAAACTACTTGGCGGATTGTCATGAAACTTTACAGGAATGTTGCTCTTGATGTCTAATTGATCCTATCAAAATTTCAGGTCGGCCGGAAATTCAAGATGGCCGTCACAGCTAAAAATAGATTTTTAAAAAATAAGTTTGTAGCGACTACTTCTTGAAAACTATAAGTGATATTGATATGGGACTTTTTCTAAAATGATCAGCATGACATGATGTAGATCCTTGTGGAAAATTATTTTGATTCGACGTTAAACATGGCTGCCAGTGGCCATCTTTGGTTACATAGAGTTATATAGTAAAAACTTGTAGCGACTACTCCTCTGAAACTACTTGACGGATGTTCATGAAACTTCACAGGAATGTTGCTCTTGATGTCTAGTTGATCCTAGAAAAATTTCAGGTCGGCCGGAAATTCAAGATGGCCGCCACAGCTAAAAATAGATTTAAAATAAATAAATTTGTAGCGACTACTTCCCAAAAACAATAAGAGATATTGATATGGGACTTTTTCTAAAATGATCAGTATGACATGATGTTGGTCCTTGTCGAAAATCGTTTTGATTTGACCTTAAACATGGCTGCTTTGTTTACATAGAGTTATATAATGAAAACTTGTAGCGACTACTTCTTTGAAACTACCTGACGGATTTTCATGAAACTTTACAGGAATGTTGCTCTTAATGTCTTATTGATCTTAGCAAAATTTCAGGTCGGCCTGAAATTCAAGATGGCCGCCACGGTTAAAAATAGATTTTCAAAAAACAAGTGTGTAGCGACTACTTCCTGAAATCAAAATCAATCAGTAGAGCTTCAAGGTCATTGACCTCTTGTTTAAATTCAAGTTTGTAGCGACTACTTCTTGAAAACTATAAGTGATATTGATATGGGACTTTTTCTAAAATGATCAGCATGACATGATGTTGGTCCTTGTCGAAAATGTTTTGATTTGACGTTAAACATGGCTGCCAGCGGCCATCTTTGTTTACATAGAGTTATATAATGAAAACTTGTAGCGACTACTCCTCTGAAACAACTTGACGGATTTTCATGAAACTTCACAGGAATGTTGCTCTTGATGTCTAAATGATCCTAGCAAAATTTCATGTCGGCCGGAAATTCAAGATGGCCGCCACGGCTAAAAATAAATTTTCAAAATACAAGTTTGTAGCGACTACTTCTTGAAAACTATAAGTAATATTGATATGGGACTTTTTCTAAAATGATCAGCATGACATGATGTTGGTCCTTATCAAAAATCGTTTTGATTCGACGTTAAACGTGGCTGCCAGCGGCCATCTTTGTTTACATAGAGTTATATAGTAAAAACTTGTACCGACTACTCCTCTGAAACTACTTGGCGGATTTTCATGAAACTTTACAGGAATGTTGCTCTTAATGTCTAATTGATCCTAGCAAAATTTCAGATCGGCCAGAAATTCAAGATGGCTGCCAAAGTTAAAAATAGATTTTTAAAAAATAAGTTTGTAGCGACTACTTCTTGAAAACTATAAGTGATATTGATATGGGACTTTTTCTAAAATGATCAGCATGACGTGATGGTTATCCGAGTCGAACATTATTTTGATTCGACATTTAACATGGCTGCCAGTGGCCATCTTTGTTTACATAGAGTTATATAATGAAAACTTGTAGCGACTACTCCTCTGAAACTACTTGACGGATTTTCATGAAACTTCACAGAAATGTTGCTCTTGATGTCTTATTGATCCTAGCAAAATTTCAGGTCGGCCGGAAATTCAAGATGGCCGCCATGGCTAAAAATAGATTTTCAAAATACAAGTTTGTAGCGACTACTTCTTGAAAACTACAAGTGATATTGATATGGGACTTTTTCTAAAATGATCAGCATGACATGATGGTTATTCAAGTCGAACATTATTTTGATTCGACGTTAAACATGGCTGCCAGTGGCCATGTTTGTTTACATAGAGTTATATAATGAAAACTTGTAGCGACTACTCCTCTGAAACTACTTGACGGATTTTCATAAAACTTCACTGGAATGTTGCTCTTGATGTCTTATTGATCCTATCAAAATTTCAGGTCGGCTGGAAATTCAAGATGGCCACCACGGCTAAAAATAGATTTTCAAAAAACCAGTTTGTAGCGACTACTTCCTGAAATCAAAATCAATCAGTAGAGCTTCAAGGTCATTGACCTCTTGTTTATAAAAGCTAGTCAAACTTGAGCCAACTACATCCCTCCCTCTATATGACACTTTATAAAAAACTAGTTTGATACTGCCATATCTGAAAAAACAATCCTTCTATCCCCCACCCCACCCACCCACACCCCTTGGAAACCATTGAGATCCCTACCATATCATCATATATACACTTACTGGGCATGAACAGACGGATACAACCATGCAATCAGCATTGGCACCGGGATCTGTCTCCAGCCATGGGGAAATAACCCCTGGGTCAAAACTTGCAAACCTTTGAGATCCCCACCCTAAAACCATACATACATTTCATTTGCATAAACAGACAGATACAACCATCCAACCAGCATCGGCCCTGGGGTCCATCCCCATCCCTGGGAACAGAACTGTTCAGATCCACACCCTATAACATATATGCACTTACCCCAGGCATGAACAGACAGATACAACCATCCAACCAGTACTTTAGCTGGGGTCCATCTCCACCCCTTGGGACATAATCCCTGGGTCACAACTTGAAAACCATTGAGATTCCCACCCTTTAACCATATATACTGAGTTGCAAAAGAAAGTGCACACTGAGTTTTGTTTAGATTTAATTGTAGAACGCTTTTTAGCTCTACTGATCAGAGATCAGCAGAGCTTATGCCGTGGTGCGGCGTCCGTCGTCCGTCCGTCCGCCTGTCCGTTAACTTTTATTTGTAGCGACTACTCCTCTGAAACTACTTGATGGATATTCATGAAACTTTACAGAAATGTTGCCCATGAAGTCTAGTTGATCCTAGCAAAAATTCATGTAGATGTGAAATCCAAGATGGCCGCCAAATCTAAAAATAGATTTTTAAAAAATAAGTTTGTAGCGACTACTTCTTGAAAACTATAAGAGATATTGATATGGGACTTTTTCTAAAATTATCAGCATGACATGATGGTTATCCGAGTCAAACATTATTTTGATTCGACGTTAAACATGGCTGCCAGTGGCCATCTTTGTTTACATAGAGTTATATAATGAAAACTTGTAGCGACTACTCCTCTGAAAATACTTGACGGATTTTCATGAAACTTCACACGAATGTTGCTCTTGATGTCTAATTGATCCTTGCAAAATTTCAGGTTGGCCGGAAATTCAAGATGGTCGCCATGGCTAAAAATAGATTTTCAAAATACAAGTTTGTAGCGACTACTTCTTGAAAACTATAAGTGATATTGATATGGGAGTTTTCTAAAATGATCAGCATGACATGATGGTTATTCAAGTAGAACATTATTTTGATTCGACGTTAAACATGGCTGCCAGTGGCCATGTTTGTTTACATAGAGTTATATAATGAAAACTTGTAGCAACTACTCCTCTAAAACTTCTTGACGGATTTTCATAAAACTTCACAGGAATGTAGCTCTTGATGTCTTATTGATCCTAGCAAAATTTCAGGTCGGCCGGAAATTCAAGATGGCCACCACGGCTAAAAATAGATTTTCAAAAAACCAGTTTGTAGCGACTACTTCCTGAAATCAAAATCAATCAGTAGAGCTTCAAGGTCATTGATCTCTTGTTTAGAATTAAATTGACAAATTCCAAAATGAATATGCCACGTTTGGTACCAAAGTTTTTATCATTCCATTGCCAATATCATGCTGTCATTTGTTATTCAATAGGTTGAATCATTAAAGGACTGTCGCTTGATAAAGAGAATAATGGTGTAAAGTAAAACACTTTCTTTTGCAACTGAGTATATATACACTTACTGGATCTGATTACATTTAAGACGGACACAGGAATTTGTGATGTGCCATCGACTGTGTGTTCTCAATATTTTAATGATGAAGGGGCATATAGTGTTACCCCTTTATGTCCATGTGTGCGTCCGACCGTCCGTCCGTGCGCATGTTTGTGCAAAAACGATGTCCGCACTCTTACTTGGCTAATTGTTATCGGATCTTTTCCGAACTTTCGGCCCCATTGCCCCTGTAGTTCTAGAGTTATGGCCCTTGGAATAGTAAAAAACACGAAATTAATGGTGTCCGCACTCTAACTTGGCTAATTGTTATCCGGTTTTCTCCAAACTTAGTCAAATTGTATATGGGCACAATGTCTCGCTCAAGTTCGATTTTCAACCCGATCACCCCAGTACTTCCAGCGGTGTGCCCCTTGGAATGGTAAAAAATCACGACATAATTGTTATAGCGGGGGTATCCGTGTCCCATGGACACATTCCTAGTTCATCTTTACGAAACATGCGCACGGACAGATGAGCGATTAAGGGCCAATTTGCCAGTGGCCATGTTTGTTTACATAGAGTTATATAATGAAAACTTGTAGCGACTACTCCTCTGAAACTACTTGACGGATTTTCATAAAACTTCACAGGAATGTTGCTCTTGATGTCTAATTGATCCTAGCAAAATTTCAGGTCTGCCGGAAATTCAAGATGGCCACCACGGCTAAAAATAGATTTTCAAAAAACCAGTTTGTAGCGACTACTTCCTGAAATCAAAATCAATCAGTAGAGCTTCAAGGTCATTGACCTCTTGTTTAGAATTAAATTGACAAATTCCAAAATGAATATGCCACGTTTGGTACCAAAGTTTTTATCATTCCATTGCCAATATCATGCTGTCATTTGTTATTCAATAGGTTGAATCATTAAAGGACTGTCGCTTGATAAAGAGAATAATGGTGTAAAGTATAACACTTTCTTTTGCAACTGAATATATATACACTTACTGGATATGATTACATTTAAGACGGACACAGGAATTTGTGATGTGCTATCGACTGATTGTTCTCAATATTTTAATGATGAAGGGGCATATAGTGTTACCCCTTTATGTCCATGTGTGCGTCCGACTGTCCGTCCGTGCGCATGTTTGTGCAAAAACGATGTCCGCACTCTTACTTGGCTAATTGTTATCGGATCTTTTCCGAACTTTCGGCCCCATTGCCCCTGTAGTTCTAGAGTTATGGCCCTTGGAATAGTAAAAATCACGAAATTAATGGTGTCCGCACTCTAACTTGGCTAATTGTTATCCAGTTTTCTCCAAACTTAGTCAAATTGTATATGGGCACAATGTCTCGCTCAAGTTCGATTTTCAACCCGATCACCCCAGTACTTCCAGCGGTGTGCCCCTTGGAATGGTAAAAAATCACGACATAATTGTTATAGCGGGGGTATCCGTGTCCCATGGACACATTCCTAGTTCATCTTTACGAAGATCATCAGATGAGCGATTAAGGGCCAATTTGGCCCTCTTGTTTACATTTGTGCGATAATACATCAATCCGGTGTTCACACCAGTATTGGTGCTTCTTGTAATTGATATGCAACAGTATGTTATTGCTTTTGACCTTTGTCTAAGAAAATAAGAAAATCACTCGTATTATAAAGACATAAGTATATTGTTATGAACATTTTCCCTCTAACTTTATGTCCACTGATAACAATTTTGCAAAGCATCCACTTTGAGAAACATTCATGGGTTCTATCGATATTCTTGTTTACTTTTTAGGTTAACGAAACACTTACAAAAATCAATAGCTGCATAGATGATGATAATGATGAAACAAGAAAATTGAAGGCAAACATGGAGAATGTTAGAAAGAAAAATGAAGATTTCCTACAAACCATAGAGAGTCTGCGACAGCGGATGGAAGCAGGTTTGTGGTTCTAAAATTGAGCATGATTCAAATTAAGCACTTACAATGCGAGCGGATTTAAGATATGCTTTGAAGTTTTCAGCATTTGCAAAAACAATTCTAGTGCATAATTTCTGAGCAAAGTCAGCATCATTGTTATAAATGTATATCATACTTTTTTCAACGTCAGCATTTCTTTACTAGGCCCTTGACTGATGTGGTCACAAGGCAGTACTTAGTACTGGGTTTATGAAACAAGGTTTTCATTATTTTTGACCAGTGATGTAGTAATAAGACTAGATAACAAACTGGTTACAAAATAAAATTTAATAGTAGAATTGAATAATATGTAATACTGTTACCTATTTCTCCATCAGAGGAGGTTCATATTCGAGGGCCCGAAAAACAATTGATTTCCATGTTTTCATCATCCTTTTATTCTAGTAAGTTTATTTTATTACTTCCAGGTCCCTCTAAACTTATTAATAAATGAAGTGTTTTTTAACATAAGTATACCCCTGCTTTCACAAAGTGAAGTTGAGGTTATATAGGAATCAAGATGTCCGTAATGTCGTGTCCGGTGCACATTTATATAACTTGGCATTTCTCAAACAGTTGGTGATGGATTGTTCCCAAATTCCATATACCCATAACAACATGAGTTTTTGTCTCTCTACATCACACATTGTTGATTGACCAAATGTTTACGGAATTATGGCCCTTTATTTTCACTCTAATATTGTATAGTGAATCTGCATTTTTCAGTTTCCAAGGGATTGTTCCCAAACCTTCATATGCACTGAAGACAAAGGGGTTGATGCACTATTTTCAAACAAAGTTTATTTTAAAAGGGCTCTGAAAAGATTTGAAGAAAGCTGAAAGAATTATTAAAATGCCATGAAAAATAAAGGAGATATGAATTATTGAAAACTTATTAAGAAACATAAATGGAGACGGCCATCTTGGAACGATGACGTCATCGCGCCTTTTTACCATGTGGCATATTGACAAAATGTCTTGAAGCAAAGAAGATCACTTCAAATTAAAAATAAGCATACAATGTATACATCTGTATATTTATTAGTCCCCTACCGGTGTGTCACTGGAGGGGACTATAGGTTTACCTCCCATGTGTCCTGTCCGTCTGGAAAACTGGATCCTGCGATAACTTAAAAAGTATAAAAGATATTTTCATGAAACTTCCTGCATGTGGTAGAGGGGCATAATTAGATTATGCACGTCAATTACTTTTGTTGATATGGCCAAAAAAAACAATGTCGGTCCGTCCGGAAAACTGGATCCTGCGATAACTTAAAAAGTATAAAAGATATTTTCATGAAAATTTTTACATATGGTAGAGGGGCATATGATATGACCAAAATTGTGGTCGCTATGGCAACAAAACAGTAAAAAAAAAATGCACAAAAAATGGGATAATGCTAAAACTTGAAAACTAAAGAAGATATTGTCATAAAACTTGGTACATAGGTAGAGGAGAATATGGAGATTTTGAACACAATTTTATTTGGTGATATGACCAAAATTGTGGTTGTTATGGTAACATAATTCAGTCATTAGTTACAGCTGAATAAGGGAGCTTAATGGGTCTTATCTAAATTCTTTATACTCAATAAATATTGGTTAGTTACATCCCTTCAAATAGAGTTATATATTAATACGTGACTTGAAATTGATGTTAATTTCTTTGCGTATGTATTTTTATTACTTGTATTATATTTGTAATATGTTTGTAAACTTACTGGATTAAAAAAAAAAGTGAGGGATATCTTTTACAAATGTGTAAGTACTCAAACTTGTTTTGTTAAGGTTACAAAATGTAGTATGTCTTTGTTATTTGTGTAAATCATAGCCTTTTGTTTGGTCTGGTCCAACAAAAAACATTTACTGTCAAACGTATGACCGGTAGGGGACATTGTGTATTACCATGCAATACTGGAGTATCTTGTTTTTAATCAGTTTGCGGTGATTTTCTTTGCTGTAAAATGTATTTTGTCAATATGCTATATATATGGTAAAAAGGCGTGATGACATCGTTTCAAGATGGCTGCCTCCATTTATGTTCTTTGCAAATTTTCAATAGGTCATATCTCCTTTATTTTTCATAGCATTTTGACAATTCTTTCACGCATCAACCCCTTTAATGTCTGTCTACATCACACATTGTTGACTGCCCTATTTATTACAGAATTGTGGCCCTTAGTTGGACTTCGAATTTTCCATTCCAATATTATATAATGAACATGTGGCTTTCACTTCAAATGTTTTCAAGCGGAGGTTTTCATCACCTTCAGTAGTAGTTATGCTCAGAAATGACTAACCCTACTTCAGTACCTCTACACTTGAGTAATTCTGGTTCAGGTGTGTGTTTGCTGTAGTCGACTTACTTCAGAAAAAGTATGTTATTGGTGAACATAGTCACTTTTAGACAGTTGTGTGCGAAAAAGGTAAACAACTGTAGGACATGTCCTGAAATCAAGTATGGGGTACTTGTACATGTATTTGTTCTGTAGTTCGGCAATTTCCAAATTTCTCCTTTCATATTTGTTTGGGTGATTTAATTTTTCCAGATCATATAGAAGACATTTCTCACAATAATGTTTTTTCCATTCCAATTGCAGCATTGAAGGAGGGGTCGGAAGCTATTCATGAAGCAGCCAAAAAGGCAACTATAGATGTAAAAGCAGTAGGCAAAGACCAAGTTGTTCAGATCACAGAAGTAGGCAGAGACCAAGTTGTCCAGATCACAGAAGCAGGCAGACACCAACTTGAGCAGATCACAGAATCCTTGATTAGGGATTACAGTACTGATAAACACAGTACGTGGTTTGTTTAAGCTCTACTGCTTATAGGATGGCGCCTTGCAAGTCATCGTTTTGTCAGCTACTTGTCGCCAACACAAGATATATCATCCAAAACAATACCATTTGCATGAAATTCAGCAATTTTTACCACCACAAGATCACAGACAAGTCTGACAGTGAGCAATATCTATGCCTGTGTTAGAGTTGTTGCCCTTGATTACTGAAAAATAGGCACATTTCAGCTTCTGAGCATGATTACTTAAGTTGTTCCAATTTTCATCAAATTTAGTTTAATTTACCGGCAAACTTATTTATTTTACATTGTAACGAAAGCTCTATGAACTTATTTGAAACACTCTCGATGTCTTCCTGGGTAGAACCAGTACTAAGCAAATGCAGGGACACAACACGTGGTAATCACCAAATTTGACATGCTCAGGGACACAAATATGGTAATCTCCAAATTTTACATGCTTAGGGACACAACACATATGGTCATCACCAAATTTGACATGCTCAGGGACACAACACATATGGTAATCACCAAATTTGACATGCTCAGGGACACAACACACATGGTAATCACCAAATTTGACATGAAGGGTTGTTTCAATAAGATCTCTGACGATAATTAGCAAAATTGATGCTTACACAAGTGCTCCAGAGTTACAGCCCTTTGTTATTGACTATCAGCGGAATTTTAGTTGATAGTTAATCTGTTGCCAGTTTTCACCAAATTTGATATGACGGTTTACGTCAATAAGGTTCCGACGAGTGCAACAATGGGTATACAAATTTATGGGGTGGCAAGTTGTCCGCCGTCCGTCGTCGGGTTGACTGATTTTTGGCAGAGTTATGGCCCTTTAAAGTTTTTTACACAAACTGTCCGGACTAGTTCTCCTGAACCCCTGGCCGGATTTCGGATAAACTTTGCTGGGATGAATCTTGGCGAAGATGAGTACCAAGCTCATGTCTGGGTTCTGCTTGAATGAATTTTGGCAGAGCTAAGGCCCTTTAAACGTTTTAACACACTAACTTTGTACATACGAGTTCTCCTGAACCCCTGGCTGTGTTGAATGATTTTTGATTACAGTTATGGTCCTTTAAAGGTTTTAATGAACAAACATTGTCCAGATTAGTCTCATCTGAACTTCTGGCCTATTTCAACGAATCTTGGTGGGGATGATGAGTACCAAGCCTAGTTGCGAAC
This sequence comes from Cyrtodaria siliqua, assembly GCA_037043455.1. Taxonomy (NCBI): domain Eukaryota; kingdom Metazoa; phylum Mollusca; class Bivalvia; order Adapedonta; family Hiatellidae; genus Cyrtodaria; species Cyrtodaria siliqua. The sequence continues at coordinate 123,085 of JAWPHD010005669.1, read as the reverse complement.
CCCTGGCCGGATTTCGATGAAACTTGGCAGGGATGATCAGTTCCAAACCTAGTTGCACATATCATCGCTGTGTTCAAGTTGAATGATTTTTGACAGAGTTATGGCCCCTTATATACAAACTTGATCCATGAACCCCTTGCTGGATTTCAATGTAACATAGCAGGAATGATCAGTACCAAGTATAGTTGCTCATATCATTGTCGTGTTCCCGTTGAATGATTTTTGACAGAGTTATGGCCCCTTATATACAAACTTGATCCAGACTAGTTGTGCTGAACCCCTTGCTGGATTTCAATGTAACATAGCAGGAATGATCAGTACCAAGAATAGTTGCTCATATCATTGTCGTGTTCCCGTTGAATGATTTTTGGTGGAGTTAAGTGGCTCTTTAAAGGTTTTAATACACAAACTTTGTCCGGACTAGTTCTCCTCAACAAGCAGTCGGCTTTTAACGAAACTTGGTTGCGTCTATCATTGTCATGTTCCGGTTGAATGAATTTTGGCAGAGTTATGGTCCTTTAAAGGTTTTAATACACAAACTGTGTCCCCACTAGTTCTCCTGATCCCCGGATTCAACAAAACTTAGTAGGGATGATCATTTCTAAAAAATTAGTAGCGCATACCATCATTGTGCTCCAGTTGAATGATTTTTGGCAGATTTATTGCCCTTTCCCCAGTAGGAGAAACATCTGTTTTTACTAAAAACCTTTAGTTCTAATTTGGTATGGTTATTTATGGACTCGAGGCAAAGCATAATTATATAAAATGAGTTTTGACTGCCTGCATAAAGGGGCCCCTCTACAGGGTTTCTTAGTTAAGATGTGTGACGTAAAATAAGTTTTCATATTTTGATTCCGTCTGCATGGTTAATCGGGTAAAAAAACAACATCAGTAGTGTTATTTTTTACTGGTCCTTTGGGACCAACGAGCCCAATATAGGTGGCTTTGAAGTAGAATACCGCTTAAGCCGGTGCTAGGGGGCGTGAGAAGTGTTGCTTCTTTCATTACTAATCATGAACAGACTCAATAAAGCCGAGTCTGCTGCTTTATTCTCTTAATTGTGTTTGTTGCTGTCAAGGGACCACCTTTATCAGTATTTATTGTCCAAATGTGAATGCATTTATAAAACAGGTTTTGTTACTCTAGCATAAAGGGGCCCCTCTGCATGGGTACAACTTGGAAAACTTGCAGTAATTTATATGTTCGAATGCCATTTTGCTCAATGCAGGGCAAAGGGTTTTGTCATAAGTGCCAAAACAAGTAATATCCCCCCCCATTAATATAATTTATATGTTCGAATGCCATTTTGCTCAATGCAGGGCAAAGGGTTTTGTCATAAGTGCCAAACAAGTAATATCCCCCCCCATTAATATCTCGCTCCCCCCCCCCCCCCCCCCCCCCCCCCCCCCCCCCCCCCCCCCCCCCCCCCCCCGAGCGATAAGGCCCTCTTGTTTCTCAAAAACATTCTGTATACTCAAAAGTAGATATAAAAGGTCGAACAGGAAGTGTAGTATTCGAGGACCACAGTCAGCCACAAACACACACAGAAACAAAGATGAATAAAAGGCAAGGTCTGACCACAACATAAATGGGTTGCGTTGGAACGGTCAGTGGCACAAAAAGCTGCTGGGGGTTTAAACCAGGTTCTAGGGTTCATCAAACTCACTCCTACCTTATTGCCATCCCAATAGAATGGGACAGTGTAAATAAAGATAATCCCACCAGATTATATTCTAACAAACAATGCAGCATTAGTAGGCAATATAGCACTTACATGATCATATATATTCACGGGTGTTTATGATATAATGAAAAATAACGAGTTGAACTCATCCTCTACAGTGCCCCAGATTCTACAGTGCCCCCGATAACTTTGGACCTATTGGGTATTTCACTCGTGAAAATAAAATTGAGTGAATTTTAAATTTTCCAAAAAAATGAGTGATTTGGGGATCAAATGTAAAACAAGCAAGGTAACTTACTCGTCTTTATGTAAGCTTTATTGACTTGTTATTCATGGCGGTGGTTTGTCAATGATTAATCAGTATTAATAATTAATTTCCATAGAAATACTAATCACATGTGTTAATTTCAGAAGTGCTTCTTAACGGTAACTCGCTTGTCGGTTTACGTCCATTTTAGGTATTCATAATAGGGTCCACGATCTGTCCCGTCATCGCACAGTCAAAGAGAAAAACATAGTGGCCCACAAACTGTAAATGGGTCAACCACTGAACATGCAGTGCATTTCAGAATGATAGGGTCATAAAAGTTTAAAAATGAAGAAAGAACAAAAAATTTAAACATTTAAATATAGTTAGAACCCATAAGGATTTATTTGAAATAATTAAGACAGACTAGAAGAAGAGTAGAGCCACCATATGAGATTCAGTTTCGTATGAATTGTGCACATGCATTAAATTGAGATGCACATTCCCATCCATTAAATAATTGTTTTAAATATGAGAATATTTTGTCTGGAAATCTCAAGGAATCGGCAAGTTTTTGTTACTAAGTCATAAATATTAATTCATATTTTGTTCATATTGCTAGCAGTGGGGTACATATAATTCAATATGAGTATCCTTATTACAATGCAAGAATTATAGCCTTAAAGCATCATATAAATCAATATTAATATACCTCATGTCAGTGCTCCAAGAATATTTTTTTAGGGGACTAGCCCAGGGCTAGTGGGTCCTGAAAATCCACTAGCCCTGGTTTTTTTTCCACTAGCCCTGAGGTTTTTTGTCACAAGCCCTGTTTTTTTACTTGCCTTAAAAATAATGTGTCGGTTTGTTTTTGTCTTTGTCAGTTATCATTTATCTTGTTTGGCAATACTTTTACGTATCTCGTTTTATTAAAATGTATTTAAATGAACCAGCTCACTGAGACCTGACTCTATCTATTACTTATACCCAGCTGACGACATCATGATCTCATTATGTTAAAGCAGATTCTGATTTAACGGGATTCAGATAGTCATTATAATTCATTAAATACTGAGAAAATAAAAAAATCAGTAATTCCTTTCTTCTCATAATCAATTGATGTACGTTTCAGTAGCGTTGGCAGTAGTCATTAAGTGAAAGCGTAGCAATGGTAAGATGGAACAATTTAGGACATATTTTTTTTTTTTTTTTTTTTAGCATTACCCCACCCACAAATTGTATACAGTGATACAAGTTTTCAAGTCAAGTTCCTCCAGGAAGGCATTTTAACCGGCAAAATACATTGGAATATAAATATAAACTGTTAACTGTATATGAAAATAACTGTGTTTAAAATTTATTTACAAAGAAATCGATATTTTTTCTCACAAATGTATTACATATATTTCCGCGTATCATAATCAAATTTCACTTCGCGGGAGTTCTTTCCCCTGAGTCAGGAATTTCTTAATGTTATCTAAGTATTGATATATTTCGCTTTTCACAGTTTCACATAAAAGCATGCTTCCATTATCAAAAATCCATGGTCTCTTGATTGATCAAAAGTCGCCGACAAATCAGCGTGATTGTGTTGAATGCGATTCTTTATCGGCCTATTTGTAATTGTTTGAGTCAGTACCGCCATTTTGAGCTGACCACGTGACGAACATGTGATCAACCAGTAGTATTTTTAAAAAGTGGTTTCATTGGCTAATCGACCTGAGTTGAAATACTACACATCAATTGATTGGATAATGCCGACTGTCAATTAAGGTTCTTGGAGGACGGACTTATAGCATGTTTTGTTTTGAAAATCGCCGATGCCCGCGGCGAATGCTAATTGAATTAGCGAGTGCAATTAACAGATTATGAAACATGTGGGGGATGTTTTATTACAGGTGCCTGACTGGCGCGTGTTTGTTATACACAGATCGTGTAATTTAGGCAGTGGGATTTATTTTGTTTTGTTTTTTTGGACTAGCCCGACGGGCTAACTGCATGGAATTTGTTACAAGCCCGACTTCAATTTTGACTAGCCCCGGGCGTCGGGCTATCCAATTTCTGGAGCCCTGCATGTGTAAACTTATGCACTGTTGTGTCCCGTGAACACTGTGCTTATGCATAAAATGGGTAGCATGCAGGGCAAAATGGTTCATTTATAGTAGTTATGTCAACAATTGGCTAAAAAAAACAAAAAAATTGGAGGTTAATTTATTATTTGTTTCAATAAATTCCTGTGAACATTGGGTAAGACGGATTTGATATTCATATTATACATAAGTCGGAGCAAGTAGAAGAACCATGGGAATCTTTTCGACATTAAATTAAGCAAGATAGAAAGTGTTAGTTCCCAGATTCCTATGTATCCTTCTCCCGTCTCTGGGACTGCTGTAAATCCGAGTCTATTCTCTGAACATGTTAAAGAACCATGGGAATCTTCGATAAGTGCCAATTTCTGTATTCCTTTGTAACTGGGGCTGCTTGAAATAACCCGAAAAATAATGTGTTGATAAGCTGGTATTAAACAATACTTTGATTAGATTCTGTTCTTTTACATTTCCTAAACATGTTTAAGGTTTTAAACGTTCATTTCTGAATTAAAAAATCATTTAATGTATTCATTATTTTGCTCTTTTAGACTGATATCATTTTACTTCTTAAAGATGCATTCTGCACATTTTAAATGTGTCTAGGTATGAGATTGACAAAGCTTGTATGAAATATCAATAAAACATCTGAATTATTTCTTTTCTCGGCTTGGTACTGATCATTCCTACCCAGTTTCAGTGAAATGCGGCCTGAGGTTTAGGAAAACTAGCTCGGATAGAGTTTGTATATAATGGGCCATAACTATGTAAAAAATCATTTATCCGGTACATGGCAATGATATGCGCAACTAGGCTTGGTATTGATCATCCCTGCCAAGTTTAGTTGAAATCCAGCCAGAGGTTGAGGATAACTAGTCTGTACAAAGCTAGTTTATAAAACCTTTAAAGGAACATAACTCCAGATTCATTCAACTGGAACACTGCGATAATATGTGCACCTGTGTTTGGTACTGATTATCCTTGCCTAGTTTCTTTGAAATCCAGCTAGGGGTTCAGGAGAACTAATCCGGTCAATGTTTACGTATTAAAACCTTTAAAGGGCCATAACTCCGCCAAAAAAACATTCAACTGGAACATGGCGAAGATATGCACAACTAGGCCTGGTACGGATAATCCCAAAATGTTTCGTTAAAATCCGGCCAATGGTTCAGAAGAACTAGTCAGGACAAAATCTGTGTATTAAAACCTTTAAAGGGCCATAACTCCACCAAAATCATTCAACCGGGACATGGTGACGATAGGTACAACCGAGATTTCATTGATATTAACAATCTGTATGCAAGTTAGGTAAAGATCAAAAATAAATGAAAGTGCCAGAGTGTTCACAAGGCAGAAAATATTATTTTTCAGCAAAAACAAGGGCCATAACTCCGGTGTTACTGATCCGATCTGGCTGGTTTTGGAACTTGTCCAAGCTTTCATTGATATTAACAATCTATGCAAGTTTGGTTACAAATATATTTGTAAGGATGGCCTTGCCAGAAGCCAGAGCAAGAAGAGAACAAACCATTAAGGGAACGAAACACAATATTTAAACAAAAAACAAACATCAAACGCTACAGTCCTTTAAGGATTTAGGTAGACCTCATAGGGTCCGCAATCTGTCCGGTCATCACACAATCAAAGAGGAAAGCATAGTGGCAAACTATAAATGTATCAACCACTAAACATGCAGTGCATTGCAAAATGATAGGAAATAAAGTTCTTGCAATAAGACATTATTCCACTTATCTAACATTTTAAAATTATAAAAATATCACTTTGGCTATAGCATATAATTTATACTTCAAGATATGCATTTTTGACCTGTTTGACAATGGGGTCCCAGTAGGTGGATCCAAGACCTTGCTGCACCCCCTTGGGTCATATGTATTATTATATACTTCTGAAAATTTGCAAAGGATCACTTTTTTGCTGTAAATTTCTTGCTGAAATAAATAGCATTATTTCTATTTTACATGAAATTATTTAGGGCAGTGTATGGTCATGTGATGTCATGACTTGATTCAAATAGTGGAATTGTTGAGTATCAAAGAAATTAATTTCTAATACCATTATATGGAAGAATAAAAGTGATCCTTAGCAAATTTTGAGCAGTATACATACATATTTGCTGTTGTTCAGGATTATATTAAATATAGCGCATTAAGAAAATCAAGAGCCACAACTCCGCTGTTAGGATCCTATCTGACTGGTTTTCGAACTTGTTCAAGCTTTCATTAATAACTAAATCAAGGGCCATAACTCCAGTGTTACTGGTTTTCAAACTTGCCCGAGCTTTCATTGATATTAGTAATCTGGAAAAAGTTTGTAAAGATCAGATGAATGATAACCCTATCATCTTAGCGAGGCAACATATAGCATGTTTAACTAAATCAAGGGCCATAACTCTGGTGTTACTGGTCCAATCTGGCTGATTTTCAAACGTATCGAAGCTTTCATTGATATTAACAATCTAGATTGATAACGTTTAGTAAATATCAAATGAAAATGAAGGCCCTATTGTCTTAACGAGGCAAAATATAGCATTTTAACTAAATCAAGGGCCATAACTCTGCTGTTACTGGTCCTATCTGTCTGGTTTTCGAACTTCTCTGAGCTTTCATTTATATCAACAATCTGGTCAAAACAGATGAAGATCCTATTGTCTCGAACGAGACAAAATAAAGCATTTTTAACTAAATCAAGGGTCATCACTCCGTTGTTACTGGTCCCATCTGGCTGGTTTTCAAACTAATCCGAGCTTTCATTGATATTAACAATCTGGCAAAGTTTGGTAAAGATCAGATCAAAAATGAAGGCCCTATTAACGAGGCAAATTATAACATTTTAACTAAATCAAAGGCTACAACTCTGCTGTTACTGGTCCTATCTGGCTGGTTTTCAAAGTTGTCCGAGCTTTCATTTATATTAGCAATCTGGTACATTGTTACTGATCCCATCTGGCTGTTTTTCAAACTTGTCCGAGCTTCCATTCACAATAACAATGTGGCAAAGTTTGGTGAGATCAGATCACAAAATTTGTCCTATTGTCTTAAAGAGCATTTTTAACAACCAGAAGGGCCATAGCTCCGCTGTTACTGGTCCAATCTGGCCCTATCATCTTAACGAGAAAAGTTAATGGACGGATGACGGACAACTCGCAATCCCCAACAACATTTTATAAGAGGGCCCCCCTTGGCATTTTGCTACTATAAAATATGATATACAGTGTGTATTTTATAAATTGTGACGGTTTGAGTTCAGGACAAAGATTGTATGAATTAGCAGAATTGCAACTTAATAAGTTATGTTTCTTTTCCAGGTTTGCAAGCTCTCCTCATCCATTTATACAAGTCCAAGTACCTCTCAACTCCTCTGGCAGCACGACAGAAATTGGAAGCTGACATTTTAGATGTTTACGTTAAACCAAGTATGCAGAGTGTTGACCCTTGGAAGACAAACAACCAACAAAATGAAAATATAAATGTCAATTCCCTTGATGAAATATTCTTTAAAGACGCCAAACGATGTTGTAATATATATGTTAGTGGAGACTCAGGATGTGGGAAAACGACGCTTTGTCAAAAATTAATCTCAGCTTGGTGTCTTACTCATTCCGATGCTCCGGATGACCCCATTTCATCAACAGATTTGGTTAAAACAATGGAAGACTTTGAATATCTATTTTATATTCCATTGAGACATATGGAGTCTGAGTATCACGTTGAGGAGATGATCAAAGCTCAGTTGTTGAAGACAGATCCTCAAAGAGAAGTTTTCTCACGCATACTGGAAAAAGAATCGGAACGCTGTCTCATTATATTAGATGGACTGGACGAGTGGAGAACACCATCAACATACAAGAAGTCGTACGGTGTAACTCAGGGTCTTCCAGATAGGAACGATATGTACAAGTACACGATATTGACAACATCACGTCCATGGAAGCTTGAAGTCCTTCGATTGGCTACATCTGAGATTGACCAGCAGATAAAAGTCTCCGGCATTGATGATAGAGCTGCATCTAAGTTTATTAAAAATGTTTTACATCAGTTAAATGCAAGGAATACATCCTCAAAGTCGGCTTCTAAATTTGAGAAAGAACTCAAAAGCAACAAATTGTCTCAATTTAAAACAATTCCTGTAATGTTGAAACAGTTGATCTTGTTATGGTTCAGTGGAAAACCCTTTGGTAAATCAAAATGTGATGTTTATAGTGGGATGATTGACCTACTGCTGACACAAGCCGAGATGCGAGATAAGACGTTGTTTGAAAATGTATGCAGAAAATCAGATCTCCAGCTTCCAGAGTGTTTCAGTGACAAGTCAAAATGCAAAGAATGTGTGCCTCTATTATATTCTCTTGCAAAATTGGCATTTGAAACATTAATTAGTAAAAACAGAGAAACATCCCTAGTCTTCGAGCAATCTGTTGCTGAGTCTCACGGCGTTGATGAAAATGACATACAAACTTGTCTTAAAGTCGGCATTATGTCGCAAGACATAGTTCCAGACTTACTAACGGATAAGACAAGCTTGTCGTTCTTGCATAAATCTTATCAGGAGTTCCTGGCAGCTCTATACATCACGATGCGTGAGGGGGACGACAAAATAATAGAACATATATTCAGTGTCTGCAATACAGTACAAATGTTACTGGAAATGTCAAAGGTAGTTTTGTTTGTTAGTGGAATGAATCCTGCCATAGCAGAAAAACTGTCGCCAGGTATAAGAAATGTGACGGGGCAAGAGAGCCGTATCCAGCAGTACAGACGAGAAGTGGAAGGGGAGGACGAGTATATCATCAGGCACATTCAGGAGATGATTATTGACTGTATGAAGGAGAGCTCAGATAATGGCCATGGTCATCTCAATCTCCCTCTGGATGACATTCATATAGGCGAGTATATAGACTATAGTGACAGAGACCTGGAATCCCTTCAACACCAGGTCACACAAAACACTGCTAATATCAAGTCTGTTTACATTTACTGTAAGTCAGAAGCCAGATATTCAGATCTCCTTCAACACATTGTACACTGTGAATCACTAGAGAAAATAGATCTGGGGGCAGATTTAACTAATATGTCACTTGATAATTTCACTAACATGTTGAACTTACCAAAGATAGTGGCTCTAGAACTCAACAACTGTGTATTAACTCTTGACCAGAGATGCAGCTTAATCACATCTCTGTCACGGAGAACTGTGCTCAGGAAGTTAGTGGCACTCAGACTATCAGTCAGTATACACTCCAAGATAACATTAACTCATGACCAGATATGCAGCTTAATGAAATCTCTCTCACAGAGAACACAGCTCACACAGATTGTGTTAGTGAGGGTACAATGCAGTAATCATGGTGACCAGTGTAGATATCAGCTAGATTTATCACAGAATAAACAGCTGCAGAAACTTACACTAGTGTGGCTATATATAGACAAGGTGACATTGAACCCAGCAGAGATGACAGACTGCAGTATTAGGTACCTACACATTCCTGGTGGGGCAGCCTCCCTACTGAGATGTCTACCTGGGGCAACTAAACTACAAACACTGTGGTGTGTGGGGTTACGTCATACTGCTGACATAGACTCACTAGAGATAATCTTGCCCACTCTTGTAAGCTTGAGAAAGGTTGAGTTAGGGTGGATAGACTTGAGTGATAGAAATATTCTCTTGTCTCCACAGATGATGAACCTGGAGTATGTAAGGTTATGGGTGGTTACATGGACAGATGCACGTGTGTGTGAGTTTGTGGCCAGTATTCCTGACACACCACATCCAGTGACATGTGAGTTGTTGTTACACGGTGTGAAGTATACCAGAGTATGTGACTACATCCACTCCTCTCCAAGATTTGTTGTGACAGACTATAATCCTGGTGGTGGTTATACAAGGATTGATTTCCACACCCAGCAGCCTGGAGAAGGAACGCGACCACAGAAGTAAATACAAACATGTGCAGGATATTTGTTGTTTTTCAGTAAACAAATGTTTATGTGCATTTTAAGTTGTTGAGTTGAGTACAAATTCATGTTTTTCGGACGATAACTTTTGAAATACTCGAGCGATTTTCAATTACTTTGACTTGTTTTCTTCGTTGAATCATTTCCAAACTAATCATGTAAGTTTTATATCGAATTTCAAAAAAAAGTGGTTTTTGTTCAAATTGGCTGTTTTTTCAGAGTAGCCATTTTTAACAAAATTAAAAAAAAATATATTTTTCGAAAACTACTCAACCGATCGTTAAATACAACCACTTGTTTTCTTAGTGGGGTTATTTTCTGTCTATTGAAGTGACTTTTATTAAGAATTTCTGAAAAAAGTTGTTTTTGATCAATTTGGCCACATTAAATACTCAAAAATGTTGTTTTTCCTTCATAGATTTAAAGGGAAACTGTTAAAAATCATCGACTCACCATTGTACGTATGTTGACAGTTGTTTACTTCGAAATGATTGTTGTATCCTAGAATATAAGATGTGTACAGATGAAACCACTTGGGTTAAAATGAGGGTCCCGGGTTTCCCATTTTTAGCGCCTGATCGAAAAGGTTCGGGAATATAGAAATGACCTTGGCGTCCGTTTGTCCGTGAGTCTGGAACTTGAAAGGTCTAATGTTCTTATTTCCTTGGTTGGCCTGTAACCTTTTAACCGAGGGATTTGAAGAAATGGTTTGAAAACCACAGCAGGCAGTGTGTCGTCCTGATATATCCCAACCATACTTTTTAAGGTCAATGTCATGGCCAGGTCAGGGGTCAAATGCACGACTTTTAAACCAATTTTTTGTTTTTGCAAAATTGGGATTTATATTTCCCATGTTAGGAAAGTTATTTTGCATATTTGTATAGAATTAGTGGTGTAATTTCTAACATTTGCACAAGTTGTACAGGAAACCATGTACGATGCAAGGAATGTTATTTTGCATATTTGATAGTTTGTATAGGATTAGCAGTGTGAATTTCTAATACACTAGACGACACTTATAAGTTAACCCCGATTTTAAATGCTAATAAAACATTTTTTTCATCATAATTTCCTCAAACTTTGAACACATTCTTGAAAGCGGTGACGGAATGTAATCTGATTATCAAATTGATTATTTATTTTCAATTTTAATTTTGCTGAATCAGTTAAAAATAATTATATTGATGAGTTTTCAGACGATTTTGTCAAATAATTTAAATTTAAAAGATATGAAATATAATGTAACTGCTTATAAGTGTCGTGAAGTGTGTTTTGATAGTTTGTATTTGTACATGTATAATATTAGCTGTGTGAGTTTGTGATATTTGTATGTGTTATTTACTATAAATAATTTTAAGATTTCACGGGTTGTATTCAAGAAGCATTGCTACCACCAAAATATCATTTCATCTTGAATATGTGCGTACAAGTCAAAGTTCCCCTTTAAAGTTATTTCCGATGATACCGTCCAATTCAAAATGGCTGCCATTACAAAACATAGTGAAATCACATTTTAATCTTTCCTCAAAACCCCTAAGTCACTTTGAACGCAACATTCCTGTTGGCGCCATATAACCTTTTTGTGTTTGTGGGACGAAAATTCAACTTTTCTTGTTAATACAACCTAGAACAGTGTCTATTAATTGGACATCATTGCTTTTAAAGGGACACACGGCAATCTTGAGTTTAATATCGAGCATTAAATACCGCGATTTATTATTCCTGTATCATTTTGTCTTGGAACTTGCTTGCATATAATCAAAATTTGAGATTTCATTTGTCTTCATTAGTCTACCAGGTTTTTAAATATATTATTGTTGGAATATAATATATAGTTAGTAATTTGTAAACACAATTTGCTTTGAACTAATCTAATAATATAAATGATTGAACAAATGCAAGTTATGTAGAAAACTAAAGGGACGCCTGCATTTTTAAAAAATCAAGTTTGCCAAGTGTCCCTTTAATTTGTAACACGAGGCAGATTTTGTTTACTGAAACAATTCATCATGATCGAAGTCTGAAATGTGTTATTAACAATGAAGTTACAATATTAAATCATAGACATGATAAAAATTCCATTTTTTATTTTGTTTTTTAAAGGGACACACGGCAATCTTTATTTTTTTTAAACTCGCTACGTCACGCTAGTTTTTCTGCATAACTTGCATTTGTTCAATCATTAATATTAATTATAAGAATAGTATTAAGCAATTGTTTTTTGCATATTATTATTTTGTTATTATTGCACAAATAATATATTAAAACTTATAGTATAAGACGAAATGGTGAATACTTAAAATTTGATTTATTCAAAAGTGACCAGGGTAAAAGTAAAAATGATACTGTATATATAAATCGAGACCCATTTCAAACACCAAGATTTTAAAGAGAGAAAAACTGTTTAGTATCTGACGTCGTGGCAGATTTATTCCATTACAATTTTTTTAGACATTTGACCGTCATGTCTTGTGATAAAACTATCTTTAAAGGGACACTCAGCAATCTAAACTTTTTAAAACTATTTTTTTTTTGCATATTTGCAAATTATTTTTAATTATTATTTGAATAGAACAAAGCAAATTGCATGACTAATTGCTGATTACATTGCACCAATAATATATTTACACCTTTGTAATTATATTAAAGAAACTGCAAAGACTTCAAGATTGCCGTGTGTCCCTTTAAAAAGAAAAAACAAACTGTTTAGTATCTGACGTTTATGACGCGATGTTTTGGCACTAAAGTTTATCTGACGTCATGGCGGATTGATTCCATTTTGATTTTTAGCTCTACTGGCCGAAGGCCAGCAGAGCTTATGGGATGCCGAGTTGTCCGTCGTCCGTCCGTTGTCCGTTGTTAACTTTTGTCTTGTTAAGACGATAGGGCCTTCATTTTTCATCCAATTTTTACCAAACTTTAACAGGTTGTTAATATCAATGAAAGCTTGGATGAGTTCGAAAACCTGCCAGATCGGCCAAGTAACAGCGGAGTTATGGCCCTTGATTTAGTTAAAAATGCTATATTGCTATATTTTGCCTCGTTAAGACGATAGGGCCTTCATTTTTCATCCTATCTTTACAAAACTTTACCACATTGTTAATATCAATGAAAGCTCGGACAAGTTCGAAAACCAGCCATATCGGACTAGTAACAGCGGAGTTATGGCCCTTGATTTAGTTAAAAATGCTATATTTTGCCTCGTTAAGACGCTAGGGGCTTCATTGTTCATCCGATCTTTACCAAACTTTATCAGATTGTTAACATCAATGAAAGCTTGGACAAGTTCGAAAACCAGCCATATCGGAATAGTAACAGCGGAGTTATGGCCCTTGATTTAGTTAAAAATGCTATATTTTGCCTCGTTAAGACGCTAGGGGCTTCATTGTTCATCCGATCTTTACCAAACTTTATCAGATTGTTAACATCAATGAAAGCTTGGACAAGTTCGAAAACCAGCCATATCGGAATAGTAACAGCGGAGTTATGGCCCTTGATTTAGTTAAAAATGCTATATTTTGCCTCGTTAAGACGATAGGGGCTTCATTGTTCATCCGATCTTTACCAAACTTTATCAGATTGTTAATGTCGTTGAAAGCTCAAACAAGTTCGAAAACCAGCCATATCGGACCAGTAACAGCGGAGTTGTGGCCCTTGTTATAAATGCTATATTTTGCCTCGTTAAGATGATAGGGGCTTCATTGTTCATCCGACCTTTACCAAACTTTATCAGCTTGTTAATGTCATTGAAAGCTCGAACAAGTTTGAAAACCAGCCATTTCGAACAAGTAACAGCAGAGTTATGGCCCTTGATTTAGTTAAAAATGCTATATTTTTCCTCGTTAAGACGATAGGGGCTTCATTGTTCATCTGATCTTTACCAAACTTTATCAGATTGTTAATATCAATGAAAGCTCGAACAGGTTCGAAAACTAGCCATATCGGACCAGTAACAGCTTAGTTATGGCCCTTGATTTAGTTCAAAACGCTATATTTTGCCTCGTTAGGACGAAAGGGCCTTCATTTTTCATCCGATCGTTATCAAACTTTAAAAATATTTGTTTAAATTATTATTGATTTTTTTTTTATTTTATTTTTTTTTTATTAGCTCTATGTTGGACCAGTCGGACCAGTAACAGAGGAGTTATGGCTCTTGATTTAGTTAAAAATGCTATATTTTGCCTCGTTAATACGGTAGGGCCTTCATTTTTCATCTGATCTTTACCGAACTTTAAAGATTCTTTAGTTATGGCCCTTGATTTAGTTCAAAAGCTGTTTTTTGCCCGAAACTTCCAAAAAAACGTAAATGGCAGTCACTCGCTTCATTGATGTTATAAGAGCCATGTTAGCCAGTAGAGCGTCCACAGGCCCTCTTGGGCCTCTTGTTTAGACATTTGACTGTCAGGTCTTGTGGTAAAAACTATCTTAAAGGGACACGCAGCAATCTAAACTTTTTAAAACTGGAGTTTTTTGCATATTTGCAAATTATTTTTAATAATTATTTAAATAGAACAAAGCAAATTGCATGACTAATTGTTGATTACATTGCACCAATAATATATTTACACCTTTGTAATTATATTGAAGAAAATGCAAACTAATTACCTTTTGCTTAATTATATACAGGCAGATTTAGACAAAATGTGGTGCTAATTTTGATGGTCCATAAACACCTCAAGATTGCCGACTGTGCCACTTTAAACTTGTTTCATTCCTTATTAGATTCGTGCAACTTTTAAACTATTTTGATATTTTAACTAATCAAAAGGCTTGTTAATAATTCAGAACTCGTTTCATTAATTGTATATGGAACGAAAACTCTTCAAGAGTTTGATGGCAATAATGCTTCTTAAAGTATGCCATTTATAAATAAATGTTTTATTATCAAAAAAGCAGTGGCAGAAAAACAATTACGTGGCTCCAGCGTAAATGGAGTTTCTACGATAGAATTTGCAGCAACTCTGTAGTTCAGGGTGAGAAGGTTCTAGGCCCATTTTCCATATTTTATCTTGATGTACATGGAAGATGAGCCTGGCATATTCATGCCTGTAAGGCGCCATATAACCTTTTCATGTGTTGGTGCGCCTTAAAACCCCAATTCAATATTATTACCTGTGTTTTTAGCTCGTCTGTTTTTGAAAAACAATCGATGAGGTATTGTCACCACTTGATCGTTGTCTGCGTCTGTCATAGAGCCAGGTTCTTTAACTCGTGCTTATATTTTAGTAATTAATTTTATATACATGTATTAAAATTATGTCCCCTTTTGACTTTAATAGAAACAATTGGTACAAGTTTTGTATAAGCCTGTATCTCGGAAACTTACAAATAATAGATTGAAACTTCACACATGTATAACTCATGTGACAGTCAGGTTCTATAACTGGTGCTATTATTTTTATATACTTACGTTTTAATTTTGTCAAAGTGTGTGACAGTCGAGCGTCTGCACCAGCAGGCGATGCTTCTTGTTAATTGTTAAAATCGGCTTAACTATCCGACATGGTTTATGTTCATTTTGATTAATTTTTGAGACATTTGACCTTCATGTCATGTAATAATTAGCATGTTAAAGGGACACATGGCAATCTTGCTTTTTAAAACTCTGTGTCGTGTTATTTTTTCTACGTAACTTGCATATATTATTTAAATATATCAAAACTGATTGCTTTTGCATATTACTAATTGTTTATAACATTGCACCAATAATATATTTATACCTATAAAGAAACAGTTAATAGAACTAATTTATTACTTTTTATGCCCCCGAAGGGAATGGGGGCATATAGTAGTCGCACCGTCCGTCAGTCCGTCCATTCGTTCGTCCGTACAGTCGTGTCCGGTTAATAACTCTTGACAATAATGGACGGATTTTCACAAAAATTAGCACAATTGCTCACCACAGTGGCCCCCGTGTGGTTGCCGGGGGCCCTGTTTGGTCACCGGGCAAAGAATAGGGCCACTGCAGATCCCTTTGGAGGGATAGGCAGAGGGGTAGAATCCCCCCAAATTCATGTTCATTTTATCATTTTTTGTTCATGTTCATTAAAGGTCTTCATCATGATCCCTGCATTGTTTCAGGTGCTATCTCGCTCGCATCAAAAGAGCAGTGGCAGAAAAACAATGACGTGGCTCCAGCGTAAATGGAGTTTCTACGATAGAATTTGCAGCAACTCTGCAGTTCAGGGTGAGAAGGTTCTAGGCCCATTTTCCATATTTTATCTCGATGGAAGATGAGCCTGGCATGTTCATGCCTTTTAGGCGCCATATAACCTTTTCATGTGTTGGTGCGCCTTAAAACCCCAATTCAATTCAATTCACCACAGCAAGACTGTCGCGCACAAAATCCAGGTCCGTGGCTCCAAGGTCAAGGTCACACTTAGAGGTCAACGGTCAAAATGAAGTGCTTTCGTGTCCGGTTAATAACTCTGACATTCATGGACAGATTTTCAAATAAATTGGCACAAGTACTCACCACAACAAGATGACATGTCGCTCACAAAATCCAGGTCTGTGGCATCAAGGTCGCACTTAAAGGTCAAAGGTCACTTCGGGGGCATTTGTCACTTCCAGTAACATTTCTTGTAATTTAATAAATTACAAGCAAGGTTTAAAGTCAAAATAATAGTCATTTAAAATACTAGTTTCTAATTTTCATGCTTTAAACCTTCAAGATTGCTGTGTGTCCCTTTAAACTCGTCTCCATTCCAAAAAAGATTTATGTAGCTTGGGAATCATTTTGAAATGTTGACACCAAAAGTCTTTTTAAAATTAAAATAATTTGTAATTGTATATGGAATGGAAAGTCATTCAAGATCCTATATATATGTCGACCAAAGTTCTAATGTATTAAGGAGATTAAAGATTTGCAAATGGATGAGGAGTTTGATGGCAATAATGCTTCTTATAGGACACGCGGCAATCTTGATTTGTGAAAAACTCCGGGCATCCCGTTAGCTGTTCTACAGAACTGGCATTCGCTCAGTCATTAATATTAATTATCAGAATAGTATAAAGGAAATTGTTGTTGCATATTATTAACTGTTGATTATATTGCACCAATAATATAGTTAAACCTATACAAGACAAAAAAAAAAGTCTAAATTTTATTTAATAATATGCGAGCCCGTTTCAAGTCTATATGATAGTGCATAAATAGAGACGCCCATTTTAATGCTTGATAAACACTTGAAGATTGCCTTGTGTCCCTTTAAATGTATGCCAGTATAATCAGATATTGCTTGTATTATCTCTTGTTAGTACGAGTATTTGTATTTTATTAGTGTTTATATTTTATTCCATATTAAAGATTTCCCGTGTGGTTGCCGGGGTAGTATACAACCACTGCAATCTCACAAACAAACTGTCACATGCAGATAGGGTAGCACCCTCCCCCACCTCATTCATATTTATTTTGTTTTTTATCATGAACATTCAAGGTCTTTATCATGACACCGTATATCCAAATGTGGAAATGAGACTTCATCGTAAATGGAGTTTCTACCTTAGAATTTGCAGCAACTCTGCAGTTTTGCAGGTAAGAAGGTTCTAGGCCCATTCTCCATATTTTATCTTGATGTAAATGGAGGATGAGCCTGGCAAGTTCATTCCTGTAAGGCGCCATATAACCTTTCATGTGTTGGTGCGAAACGTTAATGAATGCATTAAGAGTATGATTGTTGTCGCTACAATCATGAACTTCTTGTGAAAACAACTGGCAGTTCAGTTTTATTTTACTGATTACCACAACTAGTCATTCAGTTTTGAAGGGATTCAATTCATTTTTGGTAGGATTGTTTGCCATCCCATGAAGATCACCATTTTGTTTCGACAATTTTTACCGCAGTCGGCCCTTTTTGGACATTTTATGGTCTAATTAGAACCTTTTGGTCGCAACTTGTCAGTGAGTTTTGAATGGATGGTCCAAACCATGGATGTTTAGTTATATTGTTTGCCATCATGAGATGATGGTCATATTACATCACCATTTACCTACAATTTATACAGGAGTTACGACTCCTTTGCCCCGTGTGGTTGCCGGGGGCCCCCGTTTGGTCACGGGGCAAAGAATACGGCCACTGCAGATCCCTTTGGAGGGGTAGGCAGAGGGGTAGAATCCCCCCAAATTCATGTTCATTTTATCATTTTTTGTTCATGTTCATTAAAGGTCTTCATCATGATCCCTGCATTGTTTCAGGTGCTATCTCGCTCGCATCAAAAGAGCAGTGGCAGAAAAACAATAACGTGGCTCCAGCGTAAATGGAGTTTCTACGATAGAATTTGCAGCAACTCTGCAGTTCAGGGTGAGAAGGTTCTAGGCCCATTTTCCATATTTTATCTCGATGTACATGGAATATGAGCCTGGCATGTTCATGCCTGTTAGGCGCCATATAACCTTTTCATGTGTTGGTGCGCCTTAAAACCCCAATTCAATTCAATCAATTACGACTCCTTTACAATATGGTCCGTATGCATGTTCAAATAGCATTTGTTTTTAGTTATATTGTTTGCCATCATGAGATGATGGTCATATTACATCACCATTTACCTACGACAATTTATACAGGAGTTACGACTCCTTTACAATATGGTCCGTATGCATGTTGAAATAGCATTTGTTTGGATGATCTTGCACGATTAACAATTTTTCATTTATACATAATTTAAAGTGACTGGAGGCGGTCTGGAAGAAGTGTGGATGTGTATCCAAATATAAAACACAAAAATATGATGCTCTTCATTTGCGCATAAAAAGTACATGTTTACTAAATTGGATCTCTTGTTGTGTCCGGTTTAATTATTGTTCATAAAAGTTATTGGTATGGAAAACCCTGCAAGTTTTTGTGGTAAAAAGTATTAAAGGGACACCCAGCAATCTTATTTGTGTTAAAACTTGTGGCATCCCGTCAGTTTTTTCGGCGAAACTTGGAACATTTGCTGTCATTAATAATAATCATTTAAATAGTTCAAAGCAACGGTTTTACCAGGTTACTAATAGTTGGTTACTTTGCACCAATAATATATTTAAAATAACGAGAGAAAAACAAAACATCCAAATACTATTATCTGATATTTAAATTTATGCAGGCAGTTTTAAAGTCTAAATGATACCAAAAAATTGAATTGAATTGAATGTTGTTTAACGGCTCAACACAGTATAGGTTATTTAGAGCCGCCCCAGAGAACCGTGACCTACTCTTATTATCGAATAGATTCCTATGGTTGCTTATTTTAATGCGTAATGCTTGAAAAATACTTGCCATGAATCCCCATGTGTCCCTTTAATTCATATGGGATTCAAGATTGCCATGTCCCTTTAATTAATTTGGGGATTCAAGATTACCGTGTGTCCCTTTAATTGATATGGGGATTACTGATTGCCGTGTATCCTTTTAATTCCCTTGGCAATTCAAGGGTGCCATGTGTGCCGTTAATTCATATGGGGGATCCAAAATTGTTGTGTTTCCCTTTAATCCTTAAAACACCATACAAATAAACAAAATAACATCTTATGTGGATTCAAGGTTGCCATGTGTGCCTTTAATTCATCTGGGGATTAAAGGTTGCCATGTGTGCCTTTAATTCATTTGGGGATTCAAGGTTGCCATGTGTGCCTTTAATTCATCTGGGGATTCAAGGTTGCCATGTGTGCCTTTAATTCATTTGGGGATTCAAGGTTTCCATGTTGCCATGTGTGCCTTTAATTCATCTGGGGATTCAAGGTTGCCATGTTGCCATGTGTGCCTTTAATTCATCTGGGGATTCAAGGTTGCCATGTTGCCATGTGTGCCTTTAATTCATTTGGGGATTCAAGGTTGCCATGTGTGCCTTTAATTCATCTGGGGATTCAAGATTGCCATGTGTGCCTTGAATTCATCTGGGGATAAAAGGTTGCCATGTGTGCCTTTAATTCATTTGGGGATTCAAGATTGCCATATCACTTTAATTAATTTGGGGATTCAAGATTGTCGCGTGTCCCTTCAATTTATTTGGGGGTTCAAGATTGCCGTGTATCCCTTTAATTCATTTGGGGATTCAAGATTGACATGTGTGCCTTTAATTCATTTGGGGATTCAAGATTGACATGTGTGCCTTTAATTCATCTGGGGATTCAAGATTGACATGTGTGCCTTTAATTCATCTGGGGATTCAAGGTTGCCATGTGTCCCTTTAATTCATCTGGGGATTCAAGATTGACATGTGTGCCTTGAATTCATCTGGGGATAAAAGGTTGCCATGTGTGCCTTTAATTCATTTGGGGATTCAAGATTGCCATATCACTTTAATTCATTTGGGGATTCAAGATTGTCGCGTGTCCCTTCAATTTATTTGGGGGTTCAAGATTGCCGTGTATCCCTTTAATTTCATATCTGGATTCAAAATTGCTGTGTGTCCCTTTAATTAATATGGGTGTGTATCCCTTTAATTCCTTTGGCAATTCAAGGGTGCTGTGTGTGGGGATTCAAAATTGTTGTTTCCCTTTAATCATTAAAACACCATACAAAGAAACAAAACAAGCACATGTTATGTGGATTCAAGGTTGCCATGTGTGCCTTTAATTCATATGGGAATTCAAGATTGACATGTGTCCCTTTAATTAATTTGGGGATTCAAGATTGTTGTGTGTGCCATTAATTCATTTAGGGATTCAAGATTGCCGTGTGTCCCTTTAATTCATTTGTGGATTCAAGATTGATGTGTGTCCCTTTAATTCATATGGGAATTCTTGATTGCCGAATGTCCCTTTAATTTATGAGATTTAAGATAACTGTGTGTCCCTTTAATTCACATGGATTGCCATCTGTCCCTTTAATTCATTTAAGGATTCAAGATCCGCTACGACAGTGGAGTATCATGCTTTTTCTCGCAGGATTTTCACAGAACTTCATCGAAATGTTCCTTATATTAATCTAACGTGCGAAAAAATAGGTCACGTCCGGTCTCCGCTGCAATGTGCGTATCTTGCTTCTTTCTCGCAAAATGTTCACTAAACTTCACCAGAATGTTTCTTATATGAATCTAACGTGCAAAATTTCGGGTCGCTGTGACCTACTTTTCATGAAATATAGGTCACATCCAGTATCTGCTACGACATGCATCCCCCACTGTTAATGACATTAGTATGTCTTGGGATTGACATTGGTGTTGGTCAAATAAAATATCTGGTCTTTTGTAATAGGGCTCGAAAATTAAATGACAAATAGCTAGTGTTACGTACTCACCACCAAGGGCAGAAGAGTGTGCATATAGCGTGATTTATTATCATTACCCCCCCGTGTGGTTGCTGGGGTAGAATACAACCACTGCAAACACACCGTCAAATACAGAGGGGTAGGACCCCACCCTTCATATTCATTTCGTCATTTTTTGTTCGTGTCATTAAAGGTCTTCATCATGACCCCTGCATTGTTTCTGGTTCCATCTCGCTCACATCACTAAGAGCAGTGGCAGAAAAACAATAAACGTGGCTCCAGCGTAAATGGAGTGTCTAGGTCCTAGGCCCATTCTCCATATTTTATCTCGATGTACATGGAGGATGAGCCTGGCATGTTCATGCCTGTTAGGGGCCATATAACCTTTCATGTGTTGGTGCACCTTAAAACCCAATTCAATACAATAATGTACCTAATGTTGTGACACTAAAGCAGTTTACCAGTCAGTTGGAAAGGACCGAGATTTTGTTGTAAAATTCAGAATTGCATTACTGCTTACCAATATAATTTTGCGACACCGTATCAGTTGTTTAGCTACCACTACACTAGGAAAAGACCGTTATTTGTTGTAAAATTCCAAGTAACAATACCATTAACCAAATATATATTGTAATTTGGTGACACGGTATTCGGTGTTATTTGCTACCAGTAAGCTAGGAAAGAACTGAGATTTTGTTGTAAATAAAACAATACAAATATGATAAGGTAAACAATTTAAAGGGACACAAGGCAATCTTAATTTTGACTTTAAACCTACTTGCCTGTATTTAAATAATAATGAAAAGTTTACTTGGTTATTCTATTTTAACTATATTGCAGTATAATCAACAATGAATCATATTTAAAAAAAAAAATCAACAAAATATTCAATATTACGATTTGCACAATTTGTAATTTAAGTAGACCAACAAGCATGTTTGAACTAATCAAGATTGCCATGTCTCCCTATAATTGTTATTATATATAAATATTGCTATGTAGAATTTATTTAACTTTTGTTGACAGTTAACTAATTAATGAAGAAAACATTAAACTTAATGTATTAATTGACAAAGTGTTTGCTCCATTCTTTATAAAACATTATTTAGCTCTACTGATCAAAGATCATCAGAGCTTCTGCCGTGGTGCGACGTCCGTCATCCATCAGTCATCCATCAGTCTGTAATTAGCTTTTGTGTGGCAACTTCATCTGAAACTGCTAGATGAATTTTCATGAAACTTTACAGGAATGTTGCACTCGATGTGTAGTTGATCCTATATAAAATTTGGGTCGACTGGCAGTCCAAGATGGCCACCATAGCTCAAAAATATTTCAAATGACAGTTTTGTGGTGATTACTACTCTGAAACCACTAGATGGATTTTGATGACATCAAACAAGGGAGGTACTAGTTTTATATGACGCTCTTAAGATGTGACGTATCATGCTGTGGTGCTGTCCGTCTAGCTGACGAGCGAGTGTGGCTAATAACTTTAAAAAGTATTAGGCATGATCCAATGAATACACCTGAAAATGGCCCACAACCTGAATTTATATTTTCACGCGCCGCCATGAAAGACTAGTGAAGTGGGCATTATATACTGAAAGGGAAAAGAAAGGCATAATCAAACAAATACCTATACAAATACTATTATATACACCTAATTCCACGTAATATTTCAGATATATCTCAACATGTTTTGTACAAAAAGGGGCTACAACTAATTACAGAAAGGACAACTCTGTCATGTAGTAGACCTTTTAATCAAAGTATACTTTGTTACACGAAATTCATAAATGCTGAAGTTTTGCTTGAAAAAGTTGAGCCATTTCAGTATTGTATTTAATGTTAAAAGATTGGAACGTTTAAAACAAAAGTTTGCTCACCTGCTTGAGCCAAATGCTCATTCTGTCAATAATTCAACTTTTAAAGCGCATTCTGTCGATAATTCAACTTTACAGGGGACACCATTGGTGTGTTCGGTGCTGTTTAAAACTTCTTTCCGAAAGGACAGGCCTAATGTTGCCCTGTACCATTCGAGCATATTAAACCTACAATATATAGCGGAAATACCCATTATGAGTTTCTTTTTTCCTTTCAGTATAGTATAACCCTTGCCCTGATTCCTATTTTTGGATTACTTTCCTTTGACAAATTACAGGTGATTGTGGCTAATGACTAAGCACGTACAATCTTCAGCACTTCTTCAGCATGATCCAATGATTCGGGCAATGAATACATCTGAAAAAGGGCCACAACTCTGTGAATTATATTTTTATGCTCAAGGGAGAGTATATATTTGCTACTTTGTCCAGGGCACAATTTTACATTACTAATGGGACTTGAAAACGATATTCATACAGTGATAAAGTGAAGTGATCAAGATCCATAAATATAGCTTCAATCAAGTAAGAGCAATTGCCCTTTGTAATGTTATACTTAAGAAATAGAATATCATTGACGGTGAATTATCGTGTAATATATCACAGTTCAATTGTAAACAATAATTTCACTCGCCCTTCGACAAACCGTGATATATTACAAGATAATTCACCGTAAACGATATTCTATTTCTATTCTAATACCCCTAAAATGTGAAAATAACGCACACATCTGAAATCTTTTGCATTGCTTTGCTTACTCTCCTGACGTTGCAAACGTTACAGTGATATCTTTCGCACTGCCTTGCTTATTCTTCTAACATTGCAAACGTTACAGTGGTATATCGTTGAATATAACGAGACATTTTAAACTAGGCTATATAGTGCGGGTGTATTAAAACAATAATTTATTCTCAGTTTCTGAAGCATAACTTGAAAACTACTACTGGGACTGCAATAAAACTTCACCCAATGAGGGGAAGTGCAGTGTGCAATAACCATAATTCTATTCAAATAGTTATTTCCCTTGGTAGAACGCCGCAGGTTTTTAAAAAGGCAAGATTGTCGTGTGTCCCTTTAAACCACTTGCTACATACAGGAATGTTGATGTTTAGTTGATCTTCAGTAAAATTCCGAGTTGTCCGTAAGATGACAGCCATAGCTAAATATAGATTTTCAAAGACAATTTTGGTTTAAAGATATTTTATTTTCATATTATACAACATACGTATGTAAATAGTACAAAGTTAATAGGGTTGGAACAACAATCTGATACAGTTTCTCTCCTTGCTATTTAACAAATGCAGTTGATGTTGGTAGTTAATACAGTTTTAACATCGATATGGCATTTTTATTTTTGATTATATATCCTTTTTTCCGTAAAAGGGAAAACAAAGACAATTTCGTGATGGCTTCTCCTCAGAAACTAATAGATGGAGTTTCTGGAAAAATGTACTTGATTTTTACTTGGAATGAAGGGGAAATTAAGTGAGCCTGAAATCTAGAGCTAGGTAATAGTAGATTCTCAAGACAAGTTTGTTTTGTTTGTATGGTGTTTTACGTCATTTTCAACACATGTAAGGTTATATACGACGGTCGATTTTTTGTGGTGAAGGCAGACCACCCACTTTCTGGGTAGAACCAGTACTGTACACCTCCCGCCATCCGAAGACAAGTTTGTGACGTCTTCTACTCTGAAAGTATAAGTTGGATTTCCCTAAATTTTCAGGAACATTTGACACCAGCTAAACATATACCAACTTTACTGATTGTGTACAGGAACAATGCACAAAGGAACAATGCACGTCAGTAAAGTAAGCTCTACTGATTAATAAAGATTGACAGAGCTTATCATCCGTCTGTCCGTCCTTCCGTCCTTCCGTAAACAATCCTTTGAAACTACTTGATGAAACTTGGTATAATGATATTACCAAACATACTTGGCCATAGTTATTAGATGCATTTACATTTATTTCAACAATATATTTGTTACCAATAAAACCATCAAGAGGGCCTGCATCGCTTAGACTACTGGTTGTACACATTTGGTGGAAATCTGATGAAAAACAAAGCCTCAATGCTCTTAACAAAATAATGGGGGAGATAGGATGGGATGTCAGATATGGCCGTTTAAAACTTGTCCAAGATTTTATTGATATTAACACTCTAAATTTTGAACAAGTTTCGTAAAGATCAGATGAACAATTGTGTAGCTAACATATTTAACAAAACAATAAATAGCATTTTTCAATAACTCGGGCAATGAATTTGCTGTTTCGAGTCTGGCAAAAGTAGCTTTTAAATTTGACCCAAGTCTGTCTATGACACAGACGTCATAAAACAAAATATAAAACAAAACAAGAGGTCAATGACCTTGAAGCTCTACCGATAGATTTTGATAGCTAGAGTAGATCAGCCATGGAAACCTGTGAAGTTTTATGGAAATAGGACCAGCACTTTCAGGGCTTGCACTGGCTATTTTTTTCTTTGCGCAACTACTTTCGCCAAATGAAAACAAGAGGCCCAAGAGGGCCTGCGGACGCTCTACTGGCTCAAGATAAAGTTTATGTATAAGGGGCCATAAGTCTTTCAAAAATCATTCAATCTGAACATGGCAATGACAGATGCAACTAGGCTTAGTACTGATCATTCTCGCCATGATTCGCTGAAATCTGGCAAAGAGTTCAGAAGAGACTAATCTGGACAAAGTTTGTGTATTAAAACATTTAAAGGGTCACAACTCTGCCAAAAATCATTCAACCGAAATATGGCGATGATATGCACAACTAGGCTTGATACTAAACATCCTTGTAAAGTTTCGTCTATATCCAGTCAGGGGTTCAGGAGAACTAGCTCGGAAAAAAATTGTTGTATCAAAATCCTTTAAAGGGCCATAACTCTGCCACATATCTGTAAACCGGAATGTGACGATGACATGCACAACTAGGCTTGGTGCTGATCATCCCTGCAAAGTTTCATTGAAATCTGGCGAGGGGTTCAGGAAAAGTAGATCAGACAAAGTTTGTGTATTAAAATCTTTAAAGGGCAGTAACTCCGCCAAAAATCATTCAACCGGAACACGGCGATGATTTGCACAACTAGACATAGAATCGATCATCCCTATAAAGTTTCGTTTAATCCGGTCAGGTGTTCAGGAGAACTAGTCAGAACAAAGTATATGTATTAAAACCTTTAAAGGGCTATAATTCCGCCAAAATCATTCAACTGGAACATGGTGACTATGTACAACTAGGCTTGGTACTGATCATCCCTGCAAAGTTTCAATGAAATACGGCCAAATGAAGGCCCTTTCGTCTTAATATGAGGCCAAGATATAGCATATTTCAGAAAATCAAGGGCCACGACTCCGATGTAAATGGTCCAATCTGAATGGTTTTCGAACTTGTCCAAGCTTTCATTGATATTAACAATCTGGTAAAGTTTCTTAAAGATCGGATGAAAGACGAAGGCCCTATCATCTTAACGACCAAAATATAGCATTTTTAACTAAATCAAGGGCCATAACTCATCTGTAACTGGTCCGATCTGGCTGGTTTTCAAAATTGTTCGAGCTGTCATTGATATAAACAATCAGGTAAAGTTTTGTAAAGATCAAATGAAAGATGAAGGCCCTATCGAATTAACGAGGCAAAATATAGCATTTTTAACTAAATCAAGGGCCATAACTCCGCTGTTACTGGTCCGATCTGGCAGGTCTTCGAAATTGTCCAAGCTTTCATTAATATAAACAATCTGGTAAAGTTTGGTAAATATTGGATGAAAGATGAAGGCCCTATCGTCTTAATGAGGCAAAATATAGCACTTTAACTAAATCAAGGGCAATAACTCCGCTGTTAATGGTCCGATCTAGTTGGTTTTCGAAGTTGTCCGAGCTTTCATTGATATTAACAATCTGTGCAAGTTTGGTAAAGATCAAATAATAAATGAAGGTGCTAAAGTGTTCACAAGGCTTAATATGGCATTTTTCAGCAAAACAAGGGCAATAACTCTGGTGAAATTATTTCGATCTTGCCGTTTTTTTAACTTTTCCGAGCTTTCATTGATATAAAGACACTGGCAAAGTTAAGTAAAGGTCCGATTAATATTGAAGGCCCTAGAGTGTTCACAAGGCAGAAAATAGCATTTTTCAGAAAAATCAAGGGCAATAACTCGGGTGTTACTGATCCGATTTAGCTGGTTTTCGAACTTGTTTGAGCTTTCATTGATATTAACAATCTGTGCAAGTTTAGTAAAGATCAAATAATAAATGAATGTGCTAGAATGTTCACAAGGTAGAAAAGGCATTTTTCAGAAATAACAAGGGCCATAACTCTGGTGTTACTGACCCAATTTAGCTGATTTTCGAACTTGTCCAAGCTATCATTGGTATTAACAATCTGTGCAAGTTTGGTAACGATCAAATAATAAATGAAGGTGTTAGAGCGTTCACAAGGTAAAAAATAGCAATTTTCAGAAAAAACAAGGGCCATAACTCTGGTTTTACTAATCCGATTTGGCTGGTTTTCGAACTTGTCCGAGCTTTCATTGATATTAACAATCTGTGCAAGTTTGGTAAAGATCAAATAATAAATGAAGATGCTAGAGTGTTCACAAGGCTTAATATGGCATTTTTCAGCAAAACAAGGGCCATAACTCTGGTGAAATTTATCCGACCCGGCTGATTTTCGAACTTGTCCGAGCTTTTATTGATATAAAGACACTGGTAAAGTTTTGTAAAGATTCGATTAATAATGAAGGCCCTAGAGTGTTCACAAGGCAAAAGTTAACAGACGGACGACGGACGGACGACGGACGACGGACAACTCGCCATCCCATAAGCTCTGCTGGCCTTCGGCCAGTAGAGCTAAAAATTAGAGCCAAATTGAAAACATTGGAGCCAAATATTTTCTTTATGGCACAAACTCATTACGTGAAATGTCAAATTAACGTGGTCCACAAAACAAATCATTTGGAGATACTTAACTATAACCCTGTTTACTCACTAAAACAAACTGAGGTTACAGATAGAATTTTTAGAGTCACATGTATTGTTCTATAGTAAAAATCATGTTAGAACATTTCGAAACATTTAGGTATTGGAAGCTCAGGTAACTAACACAGCTTTCCCCAGGACTTTTTTTGGAGTGGTGGCATTAAACAACACACATTTATATTATCACTAAGCTTCGCGCAGCGAAGCCCCAAATTATTCATATTTACGACATTATGTCGACCGCGTTCTTCATGTCCGGAGTTTACATCGTCCGGCCTGCTTCATATTTTTCAGAACGGCGTATGGTACGCGGATTCAGACTTGCATCAATCAGCGTATAAATCTAAATTTCTTACATTTTTCTTGTGAGAAGCAGCATGTGACGTCAAGACTTGAGTAGGGTTAAACATGACGTCATACGATATTGTAAACATAACGTCAACGGTCATGTGCGTGAACATGTGCTTTGGTCTACAATGTTTGCCAGTCTGGCAATGGGGAAGGGGATGTGGTTATATTCAGATACACATCTGTGACAGTTTACTTACCTAATTAATGCATTCTAAAATGAAATAAAAAGTCCGGAGGATTATGCCCCCAACCATAGGCCTATGCTGTCATTTGGGCCTAGCTATGTTACAGTACATGTAGTCCGGAGTAAACTTACGTAATTCATGATAAATTAATAATTACAAAGTATTGAGCTTCGCCCGAAGCGAAGCCCCGAACATTTAATAAAACAATAATATTTTGGTAAGCATCGTGAAGCCAAGCCCACAGGCCATAAGCTTCGAGAAGCGAAGCCCCAAATCGCTTACAAATTCATATGTTATAACGATTTTATGACAGTGTGGTAAACATGGTGAAATGGTGCTGTAAACGCCAAAATAACGCTGAGCGCAGCGAGGTGTATGACAACAATTTAACAAGATGTGTGTATCTCACAAAAGGTTTAAATAGTCCCCGTCATCCAAACTCACACACGATGATTGCAGCGTCTGGTCTCCATTTCATTAAAATGTTTAAAGGAATATTTTAAATACCGCTTCATAATTTATAAAGGGGCTGGCGTGGCCCTATAGACAAACGCTGAACTTGAAATCTGCTGAACCCGGGGTAAAGCCTCACCATCGCCACTGAGTTTCGTCTTTGTGTTCTTCAGCAAGACGCCTTTCATTAGCCTCGTCCGTCGGATGGGACGTAAATTGGGAGGTTTTGTATATTAGAGTCTATCCTCCAAGCACGTTAGTTTAAAGAACTTGCCTTCTCCCCTACCCTGACCCCTGAAATATTAATATTATGTTCAGAATTGTCCAACATTTTTTCCAGCATTTTTTGTTAAATTTGAGAACGTCATTTGTTTAAAAAATAGATTCACTCATAACTTAAACATACATAAGGTGTGACCGAGGTGAGGATTCGATGCAATACGATCTTATTGATCTAAGTCATGTAAATTTTGTTTGAAAAATGCTTTAATTAAGATTATTGCACCAGTGTTATGATGGCTGGTCAAAATCATGGTGAGCGTCAACAACTCGCTTTATCATCGATGGAAACAACTAAAATAGGCGTCTCCTTCTCCTATAATCTCGTTTGATGAATAGCATATTGTCTGTTCTTTGATTTAAAACCGATTTCATGTCTATGGGCCTATAAATAAGGAAGTAATGTCAGTTTTATGATTTGTCGTACCCCACTCACCTTCGTTTTACATGGACCCTATTTGATCGGGTCAGTGCATGGTTCGTGGGACCAGACTTGACTTTTTTTGTGATGTTAGTTTAAAACAGTTATATTAATGGTTAAATAACAAATAAATTTATGTTGTAAATGGAGCTGCTGTGGTCGAGTGGATAGCATACTTTACTCTCGTCCTAGAAGTCATGGGTTCAAATTTGTATCCGCATTGGGGCCACATCCAATGTATATCAAATGCAATCCGATATTATTTTACCCGGGCAAGACACTGTGAGAATATGAACTCAGTTGAAGGGGATGTAAAGCCGTTGGTCCTATGTGCAGGGGTGGTGGAGGGGATATCCTGGGGGGTGGGGGGATATCCTGTGTGTACATTAAATATCTGAACTGCTGTCAGCCATACAAAATCTCTTAATAAATAAACTCTTCCTTGGAAATGAGACTTTACATATTTTACATTTTACTGAAATTACACTTACACACAGATTAATGGTATGCCTGATAGTGGCTCTCAAGTCACATAACCTTACAGTTGAAATAGATTTTGCTATATCAGTAAGTCCATTTGTACTACAAAAGGGTGTTTTGAAGAATTAATTGGCAGAGTAGCCAACAGCCTGACTTTTTTTGTGAACTCTGATGACCTGGATATACATGTTGCATTGTTCATTGAATTTTGTTTCCAGGACAACGGATAACTTTTTATTTTTATTTTAATACATTTGAATTCCTAGGTTCAGAATGGACTGACAAAGAAAATGAATGTTTGCAGACATTTGCACTTATTTAATAACTGATAAAAAAAATCTTTGTTCTTTTTATGAAAATATTATATAAATGCATGTACATGTATGTCTATATTTTGCTAAATGTTGAAGGCACAGATACTAGTTTAAAAAAAAATCTTATATATATTTAATAGATATATGACTCTCTTTTTTTTAAACCGGTATCTGTGGTTAAAGGTGCATGTGTACCCTAATATCAGTCGATGAATTGAATGTTGTCTTGTTGTTTAACAGCTCGTCAACACCAAGGTTACATGTATAAAGAGCTTCACCAGAGAGACAGGAAGGATACATAGGAAGCTAGGAACCTGTCCAGCCCCTACAAATATATTTCGTTTTATGTCAAATAATACCGGGACAGGATAAATTTACAAGCAGCTTTCGATGAAAACTTATATAAATTCATGTTCTCAAAATTATTTGTTACTAGGAGTAACAACAATGTTAAACATACAGCTTCAACTACAAATTCTGTTGACCCAAATCTGAAGACAACACCATCATATATTCCAGTTTCAGACAAAAAAACACTCCAGAACTTGAGGTAAATTAAATATATAATTCAGTTGACAGATAGTTATTTTATTCATTGGAATTTGTTTTAGTGACTTCATTAATTGATAGGTATATTTGGATACCATTATAACATATTCACTCACAGTGGTGAGCGGACGAGTGGAATATTCCTGCCCTGGATCAATACAACTGGTATAGGATGTTGGAACCAGCATCTTTAATCTATTCTAATGTACCATAATTGGGTATTTGGAATGGCCATCATATGAGCAAAGATGAGATGCAAAGATGAGATTTCACTACAGAATACGTCTCCTCAAGAAGAGAAAGTGTCTTTATCCTATGTATATATTTAAATGGTTTTTTATGACTGACATGTACATTTTTCTGTCAGGCATTTAAAACTAGCATTGGATAATTACACAAACATCATTTACATGTGACTACAAAATTAATATATCATCTGGACTGCTGTGAAAATGGATTTAGATAAAGAGCAAAGAGGATGTCAACTACAGAAGAGCTGCATCACAGTGAACAAAAATGTATATCCTGTGCATAGTTCACATCTGTAAGCAGTCAAATTATGAATTTAAAGGGACACATGGCAATTTTGTTATTTTTTTTATATAAAATCTCCTGGTGTCCTGTCAGTTTTTCTACAAAAGTAACATATATGCAATTATTCACTCATTTATATTAATCAAATGGACTTTGTTTTTGCATATTACTAACTGTTGGTTATAATGCACAAATATTATATTTAAACCTTTGGTCGAATAATAAGAACAAATTAAAACTCAAAATTTAATTTAACTTTTTGTCAGACACTAACAGATAAACACTTCAAGATTGCTGTGTGTCCCTTTAAGACAATGACACTGAAGTGTATGTCGGTCAGTATGAATCTTGCTATCAAAAAGAAAAATAGGTGCACTGTGTTTCCTACTGCATGCTCTAAAAAAACATAGTGTAGGTCCGTAGGCATTTGTTTTCCTTTTTTTTTAAGCAAGATATTGTGAGATTCTATTTATCACATAAAACCCATAAAAGTTGATGATATCATACAACATGAAAGTTTCTCTGTGATGTTGTCAGTTTAGGACACTTTAATAAACATAGTTATACCACCAGTGCTCAGGGAATTACAGAAAATATAGAATGGTATTACCGTTATGTTGCACAAATTATTTTTTCATTTTTGCATAAAAAGTTTAGGTTTGCTCTGTTGAGCATTAGGATCAGTTATTGTATGTTTAAGCAATTAACTTGATCTAAGATGGCCCCAACATATTAATATGTGTTTGTAGGTTAGACTTTAGTTAATAAGTTTTGTCATGTAAGTCTGTTCTGTCTTCTATGTGATAGGAAATCCATGGGCAGATGTATGTGATGAAATACATTGTAGAAATAACATGCTTATCCCAAATCACTATCCAATCGCAAATGCAGAACTTAAATACACAGTTGCGAGATGGATAGTTTCATGTGATAGCAAGAGGTCATGACTATGTCCCCCTTCCTTTATGGTCTGGTACAAATGCTGGCTGCTGTTATTACCTAATGAGTATCTGTCCTGGTTTCTTGCAGAACGAGATGCTAAAAATATAAAATATATGGCAAGTATTGGTACATGTACATTATCACTGTGTAGGAGGTACATGTACATTATCACTGTGTAGTAGGTATAATGAAGAATGAGTTCTTTCGTTCTACTGATACTGAACACAATCAATTTTAATTTAATATCATGGCATGCAGCCTCATTTCAGAGAAGGATTTGTGATTTTTTTGTATCACTGATTAACACAGACATTCAGTGAGATCGTTCATATGCATATGGAGTAGTGTGTTTGTGACTTAACAAACACCTGCTTCTTTTCCTTCTATAACAGGTGCCGACATTCGGAATTACGGCTTTTTTTTTTTTGTAAGCATTTTTCCCTCTTCCTTTCTCAATATTGTTTCATGATACATATACATCATAATTATTATGCTGACAAATTGTATATTTGTTTTAACAAATTATGTATGCATTGAGTTTTGAATTTAATAACGTGTTAACAATTAATATTGCAATGCTTTTTTTTACAAATTAGACAGTTATCACACTTTTTTTTCCACAAAAGTCCAGACTAGGGAAGCTTCACAATTTTTAGAAAAGAAGTCCTGAGAGATTGGGTTCAAGTCCCGGTTGAGTCAATTTTTTCACCACCTGTTATACATGTACCAACGATCAATAATCTACAACATAGTTTTCTAAAACAACTTGTCACTCTGAATAACATACACTTACTGTGACTTAGTGAAGACACAACACCCACCTGCTACTGTACATATATATACAGAGGCATAACGTTACCTTGAATATACCAAATTAAACGCTGTATCATAAACAGAAAGCAATAGCATTCATTTAAAAAATATATATTCTGCGATGAAAGGGGAAGGGGACTCTTTGCTTTGCCCTCTACCCACCCCCCACCAATAATTAGAGAAAAATAATTGTTACTTTTTTCCTATATAATGTTGTATGTATTGATGTCACTGAAATGAATGACATTGTTGTTTTATTTTGCTTGTAAAATAGTTTAAGAAGTCTGTCTCCTCCCAACAATAATTCAAACATACTTTTTTCTAAATGGTTTTGCTTGCCAAATGTTTTCTCTGAAAAAGTCCCCCCCCCCCCCCCCCCCCCCCACCCCCCAACCCTCTTCTCACCCCTCAACTGCAGAGTTGCTGCAAATTCTATCGTAGAAAACTGGCCATGTAACGCAGGGGTGGATGCCACGTTATTGTTTTTCTGCCACTGCCTTAAGTTAAAACCTGACTTAAGCAGTGGCAGAAAAACAATAACGTGGCTCCAGCGTAAATGGAGTTTCTACGATAGAATTTGCAGCAACTCTGCAGTTCAGGGTGAGAAGGTTCTAGGCCCATTTTCCATGTTTTATCTCGATGTACATGGAAGATGAGCCTGGCATGTTCATACCTTTTAGGCGCCATATAACCTTTTCATGTGTTGGTGCGCCTTAAAACCCCAATTCAATTCAATTCTGACTTAACTTCCTTATTTATACGCCTATAGACATGAAATCGGTTTTAAATCAAAGAACAGACAATATGCTTTCCACCAAACAAATTATAGGAGAAGGAGACGCCTATTTTAGTTTCCATCGACGATAAAGCATGTTGTTGACACCTACCTGCAGATTCGACCCGCCATCACAACATTGGTGCAAATATCTTATTTAAAGCATTCTTTACTCAAAAATTATGTGAATCAGATTGTACCTTAGCGCATCGATCCCTCACCTCGGTCAGAGTTATTATAGTATACTTTTGAAAATAATTTACTTCAGATAGAACTACGTACTTAAAATCATAACATGTCCCGCTGCACTTTGACCCACAATGCCACCAGCCATTGCCTGACCCCACGAAGAGAGAGTAGCGAGCGCAGTAGGGAAAGGGTACCAGACTAGTTTCTATACAACTCTATGTAAACAAAGATGGCCCCTGGCGGCCATGTTTGACATCGAATCAAAAGAATTTTGTCTAGGACCAACTACATGCCATGCCAGTCATTTTAGTAAGGTTCCAAATCAATAACACTTATGGTTTTTGAAAATTAGTCGCCACAAACTTGTATTTTTAAAATCTATTTTTTAGCCATCGCGGCCATATTGTATTTCTGGCTGACCTGAATTACGCTAGAATCAACAAGACATCAAGAGCAACATTCCTGTGAAGTTCATAAAATCCGTCAAGTAGTTTCAGGAGGTCGCCGCAAGTTTTTTCTATAGAACTCTATGCCATGCAAACAAAGATGGCCGCTGGTAACCATGTTTAATGTCGAATCAAAATAATTCTCAACAAGGACCAACATCATGTCATGCTGATCATTTTAGAAAAGTCCCATATCAATTAATATCGATTATAGTTTTCAAGAAGTAGTCGCTACAAAATTGTGTTTTTAACAAGAGGTCAATGACCTTGAAGCTATACTGATAGGTTTTTGATAGCTAGATCAGCATTCCTGTGAAGTTTCATGAAAATCTGTCAAGTAGTTTCAGAGGAGGAGTCGCTACAAGTTTTCATTATATAACTCTATGTAAACAAAGAAAATCCTTCGAGAAGTTTCAGAGGAGTAGTTGCTACAAGTTTTTACTATATAACGCTATGTAAACAAAGATGGCCGCTGGCAGCCAATGTTTAATGACGAATCAATATGAGTTTCGACAAGGACCAACACCATGTCATACTGATCATTTTATAAAAATTCCCATATCAATATCACTTGAGTTTTCAAGAAGTAGTCGCTACAAAGCTGTCGTGGCCATCTTGAATTTTTGGCCGACCTAAAATGTTGCTAGAATCAACTAGATATCAAGAGCAACATTCCTGTTTAGTTTCATGAAAATCCGTCAAGTAGTTTCAAAGTAGTCGCTACACGTTTTTATTATATAACTCTATGCAAACAAAGATGGCCGCTGGCAACCATGTTTAATGTCGAATCGAACCTTTTAAGGACGACAAATACCCTGCTACCAGTCCCCACACACCCAATTCCCCACCCTACCATTTGACTAAAGATTGAGTGGAATGGGATTTTCATGATCAGATATTGGTGGCCTTGTCCTTTGACCTACTGATCTCAAAACCAATAGGGGTCATCCTCTCACCACAAGAAGTTCACCTATGAAGTTTCATGAGCTTTTTTCATTATTGGATGAGTGTTTCCGCGAGAGCGCGTTTCTTGGCGCACTAAAATGATCGGCGATGCGACATAAATCAGCTTGTGAGTTTTTCGTGACGCAATGAAATTGACTAGGCTAGAAATGAAATACCCGTCAAATTATCGTCACGTCAAATTATCGTCATAATACTTTCTTGAAAAGCTTCAAATGTAAGAAATCACGACGGACTGAACTTATTTCTATTTAAATCTTGGTCTATATTTAAAACAGGAAAAACTAATACCTGTACTTTCGTGTTATTGTCATCGTCATATCGATCATATTACATCTTATAATTTCATTACAATTTACTGTTATTATGCTAATCAGAATTAAGCTTTTGTTATGTTTCATTATGTTTTTCTTTTACGGTGATTATAATGCCATCTTTGTGGCCCATGATTGGTAAGTAAAGTTATTCATTCTTGGTCTATTTTTAGAACAGGTTAAACTAATGTCTGTACTTTCCGCGTTATTGTCGTCATCATATGTGTGTGGGTTTGAGTAGGTAGACGCTTATATAAAAACAATAGCAAATAAAAGCGCGTAGATAATCACGATACGGCCGCTAAAATGGCAGACGAACCCAAAATGAAACATAACGCTGGTTAAATGGACACATGGCAATCTTGAATTTTTTTAGATTTCGCGGCGTCCCGTTAGTTTTCCTATATAACATGCATAATAGTATAAAACAGATTATTTTTGTATATATTACTGACTTTTGATAATACTGCACTAATAATATATTTCAACATTTGGTAAATTGAAAATACAGCGTTTTTATTTAATGATATTGTAACAACACAACACACACGTGACAAAGTTTGTATAGTTTATTAAGATGTATATCCAAGTGATCGTATAGTTTTTATTAACAATTAATAGTTGATGTAAGCAAGTTCAGTTCAAATACAAAGTTAATCAGTTACTTAAAGCTACAAAGTCCCTATATCAATCGATTTCTTCTTTGTAGGCGTGTCTTTATTTGTAACTTCATGTTCACTAGCTCATGTCGAAATCGGGTATTTAAGCGAGCAAATATAGCACATGAAATCATTTACTGTATATACATCGACCAGTGCACACCGTACCTATACACAGGTAACAGTAAATTTTACCGAAAAAAAAAAGTTAGCTTCTTTCGGGGCTCAAACACACGACCTTCTGATTTCAAGTCCTGTGCTCTATCCACTGAACTACAACGCTACTTGAGAAACTAGTATACAATCTACCATTTATTATGAGGCAAAATAACTTAACATATTTGAACGCAACTAAAGATGGATCAATAAATATGCAGTCCATATTGTCGCACATGTAAATTAACATTGCCTGGTGTAATACTGTATCTTATCAATATGAAACTAATACTTCGTCTCAAATCAATCATACATCGACTTGTTATTTAGCGCTTGATGAGTTTGTGTGCACGCTCTTCTACGTAATGCCTATTTAGTGTTATAATTGCTACAAAATACCAATAAATAGCAGTGGTCTAGAGGTTCAGTGTACATATTTCAAATCTTACAAGTGCAAGGCTGTGGTTCAAATCCCGTTCCGGGCAACTATTTTTTATCACCATATATTTGTCGATGTTACCTGTACGGAGGCTAAATAAAAATGTGAAATTTTACGTATCGATTTCTCCTTATATACCGACTTTTTGGGTGTTCGTCGATTTGAAACTACTTCACACGTGACTCATTCATATTCATGAGTTATTAGCAGTTTAAATAGGGACTGTACAGCTTTAACCCCAGAATACGAATCCTATTTCTGCAGGATGTCGAATCTTAAGTTAAGTATCACTACTATGATGATTATACATTGGTCAACATTTGATTGGTCAATTGAATGACACTACTTAATGAGGAAACAAAAGCATCCTATGTCTTTTGATAACTAAAGTTCAAATATCATCCATGTCCTGGTATACAGGATGGTGTCACTTAACCACTTATGAACATGTATAATTCAATGGCTAGATTCTACCAGTTATAGAAATATAATATCAGCATTAGTAAAATACCCATAAAGAGAAATGATGATGTATAAGTTAAGTCCCCCATGCATGACTCTGTTACAATATACAAGCCGGTTTAAAGTCAAAATGTTCCTTGATAAATAAGTAGAGATGCCAATATTGATGCTGGATAAAAACATCAAGATTGCCGTGCGTCCCTTTAACTTCCTTTTTTTTGCTGACCAATCCACCGAAAAAGATGTCTTATCAACTAATAATGCATGTCTATCTGACATCACATGGTCTATTCATCAAAATGCATGTCCAAAAAATATGACCCCTATATTTACAAAATGACCCCCAGTTAATTCCATAGCGGGTCAATGTTGACCCTTAAACATTTTGAGTCCTGCAGAAACACTGTTGGATGCCGGTGACCTTGGCCTTTGGCAGTTCACCCATGAAGTTTCATGAGATTTGCTTCAGGGGGAGAGGAGTTATGGTGCAGACAAGGTTTTTAATAATCGGGTCCCGGTGACCTTGACCTTTGACCTACTGACTTTAAAATCAATAGGGGTCATCCTCTCACCACAGGCAGTTCAAGTCTGAAGTTTAATGATATTTGCTTTAGGCTTAAAAGAAAAAAGTGTTTGTTTCCGCTAACCCGACCGACCCTATTATTTAGCCGCCGACCCTAACTTTTTTTATTGCAAAAAAAACACAAGAGGTCAATGACCTTGAAGCTCTACTGATTGATTTTGATTTCAGGAAGTAGTCGCTACAAACTGTTTTTTTGAAAATCTATTTTTAGCCGTGGTGGCCATCTTGAATTTCCGGCCGACCTGAAATTTTGCTAGGATCAATTAGACATCAAGAGCAACATTCCTGTGAAGTTTCATGAAAATCCGTCAAGTAGTTTCAGAGGAGTAGTCGCTACAAGTTTTCATTATATAACTCTATGTAAACAAAGATGGCCACTGACAGCCATGTTTAACATTGAATCAAAATAATGTTCGACTCGGATAACCATCATGTCATGCTGATCATTTTAGAAAAAGTCCCATATCAATATCTCTTATAGTTTTCAAGAAGTAGTCGCTACTAACTTATTTTTTAAAAATCTATTTTTAGCCATGGTGGCCATCTTGAATTTCTGGCCGACCTGAAATTTTGCTAAGATCAATTAGACATCAAGAGCAACATTCAGGTGAAGTTTCATGAAAATCCGTCAAGTAGTTTCAGAGGAGTAGTCGCTACAAGTTTAACATTATATAACTCTTATGTAAACATACATGGCCACTGGCAGCCATGTTTAACGTCGAATCAAAATAATGTTCGACTTGAATAACCATCATGTCATGCTGATCATTTTAGAAAAAGTCCCATATCAATATCACTTATAGTTTTCAAGAAGTAGTCGCTACAAACTTGTATTTTGAAAATCTATTTTTAGCCATGGCGGCCATCTTGAATTTCCGGCCGACCTGAAATTTTGCAAGGATCAATTAGACATCAAGAGCAACATTCATGTGAAGTTTCATGAAAATCCGTCAAGTATTTTCAGGGGAGTAGTCGCTACAAGTTATCATTATATAACTCTATGTAAACAAAGATGGCCACAGGCAGCCACGTTTAACGTCGAATCAAAATAATGTTCGACTCGGATAACTATTTTGTCATGCTGATAATTTTAGAAAAAGTCCCATATCAATATCTCTTATAGTTTTCAAGAAGTAGTCGCTACAAACTTATTTTTTAAAAATCTATTTTTAGCCGTGGCGGCCATCTTGAATTTCCGGCCAACCTGAAATTTTGCTAGGATCAATTAGACATCAAGAGCAACATTCCTGTGAAGTTTCATGAAAATCCGTCAAGTAGTTTTAGAGGAGTAGTCGCTACAAGTTTTCATTATATAACTCTATGTAAACAAAGATGGCCGCTGGCAGCCATGTTTAACGTCGAATCAAAACGATTTTCGACAAGGACCAACATCATGTCATGCTGATCATTTTAGAAAAAGTCCCATATCAATATCTCTTATAGTTTTCAAGAAGTAGTCGCTACAAACTTATTTTTTAAAAATCTATTTTTAGCCGTGGCGGCCATCTTGAATTTCCGGCCGACCTGAAATTTTGCTAGGATCAATTAGATATCAAGAGCAACATTCCTGTGAATTTTAATGAAAATCCGTCAAGTAGTTTCAGAGGAGTAGTCGCTACAAGTTTTCATTATATAACTCTATGTAAACAAAGATGGCCACTGGCAGCCATGTTTAACGTCGAATCAAAACGATTTTCGACAAGGACCAACATCATGTCATGCTGATCATTTTAGAAAACGTCCCATAGCAATATCCCTTAGAGTTTTCAAGAAGTAGTCGCTACAAACTTGTTTTTTAAAAACCTATTTTTAGATTTGGCGGCCATCTTGGATTTCACATCTACATGAATTTTTGCTAGGATCAACTAGACTTCATGGGCAACATTTCTGTAAAGTTTCATGAAAATCTATTCAGTAGTTTCAGAGGAGTAGTCGCTACAAAAAAAAAGTTAACGGACAGACGGACGGACAGACAGACGGACGGACGACGGACGCCGCACCACGGCATAAGCTCTGCTGATCTCTGATCAGTAGAGCTAATAATAATAATAAAAAAAAAATATATATATAATAATAAAAAGTTGGAACCCATGTACCAAGGTTTCCTATGGATAATGGAGATAAACAAGAGGCCCAAGAGGGCCTGTGGACGCTCTACTGGCTAAAACAGCTCTTATAGATTTAGATAGATATAGCTCTCTTCTCCTATAGATTTAACAAAGATCCTATAGATTTATTGCAAATACAATATAGCATTTTTCAACAAATCAAGGGCCATAACTCTGTTATTACTAACAAGATCTAGCTGGTTTTCAAAATTGTCCAAGATTTCATTGATATACCGCGCTTTGCACAACTAGACATCATACTGAGGCTTCCTGCCAAATTTTGTAGAAATCCAACAAGCCATTTAAGAGGAGTAGCGCCTACAAGAAATTTAAAATAAAAATGTCAAAGGGCCATAACTCCCGTCAAAAATCAGCGAACTGGAACAAAAGCGTGAAATGCACAACTAGACATCTTACTGATGCTTCCTGCCAAGTTTCGTCGAAATTCAACAAGGCATTTAGGATGAGTAGCGCCGACAAGAAATGTTAAAGTAAGTGTCAAGTAATTAAAAAGATAATGATTTTTTTTTTTAAAAAAAACAATAATTCAAATCAATCAATAAAAAAAAAAAAAAGATGAAAAAATATAAAAAAAAAAAAAAAAAAAAAAAAAAAAATATAAAAAAAAAAAAAAAAAAAAAAAAATTGAAACATTTAAAAAAAACATAAAAAAAAAATAAAAATTAAATTGAAAAAAAAAAAAAAAAATCAAATTAAAAAAAAAAAAAATTAAAAAGAAATTAAAAAAATGTTACCCCTGGGGCGCGTACAAACTTGACACCAGGGTCACCATTTGAACAAACTTGGTAGAGGACCATAAGCTGATGCTACATGTAATACATGAGAGCTCTGTGCCATGTGGTTCCAGAGAAGAAGATTTTTTTCAGTTTTTGCCTATACAAGCCTAAGTAAAACTGTGACCCCCAGGGTGGGGCCAAATGTGACCAATGGGTCACCATTTGAACAAACTTGGTAGAAGACCATAAGCTTATAGCAAATGCAAAATATTAAACCTCTGGCTCCTGCAGTTTCAGAGAAGAAGATTTTTTAAGTTTTTCCTATACATGTCTATGTAAAACATGTGACCCTTGGGGCGGGGTCAAATGTGACCCAAGGGTCACAATTTGAACAAAGTTGGTAAAGGACCATAAGCTTATAGCAAGTGCAAAATATTAAACCTCTGGCTCTTGCAGTTCCAGAGAAGAAGATTTGTTTCAGTTTTTCCCTATACAAGCATTTATGTAAAACTGTGACGCCCGGGCCGGAGCCAGATGTGACCCCAGGGTCACCATTTGAACAAAATTGGTAAAGGACCATAAGCTTATAGCAACAGCAAAATATTAAACCTCTGGCTCTTGCAGTTTCAGAGATGAAGATTTTTTCAGTTTTTCCCTATACATGTCTATGTAAAACATATGACCCTTGGGGCGGGGCCAAATGTGACCCCAGGGTCACCATTTGAACAAACTTGGTAAAGGACCATAAGCTTATAATAAATGTAACATATCAAACCTCTGGCTCTTGTAGTTTCCGAGAAGAAGATTTTTAAAAAAAAAATCCTATATAAGTCTATGAAAAACTGTGACCCTCGGGGCGGGGACAAATTTGACCCTAGGGTCATCATTTGAACAAACTTAGTAGAGGACCTTAAACTGATGCTACATGTAATAAATGAGAGCTCTGTGCCATGTGGTTCCAGAGAAGAAGAATTTTTTCAGTTTTCCCTATACAAGCCTATGTAAAACTGTGACCCCCGGGGTGGGGCCAAATGTGACCCCTGGGTCACCATTTGAACAAACTTGTTAGAGGACCACAAGCTTATAGCAAATGCAAAATATTAAACCTCTGGCTCTTGCAGTTTCAGAGAAGAAGATTTTTTAAGTTTTTCCCTATACATGTCTATGTAAAACATGTGACCCTTGAGGTGGGGCCAAATGTGACCCGAGGGTCACCATTAGAACAAACTTGGTAAAGGACCATAAGCTTATAGTAAATGCAAAATATCAAACCTCTGGCTGTTGTAGTTTCAGAGAAGAAGATTTTTTTAAAAAATAATCCTATATAAGTCTATGTAAAACTGTGACCCCCGGGGCGGGGATAAATTTGACCCCAGGGTCACCATTTGAACAAACTTAGTAGAGGACCATAGGCTGATGCTACATGTAATACATGAGAGCTCTGTGCCTTGTGGTTTCAGAGAAGAAGATTTTTTAAAAAAATTTCCTATATGTCTATATGAAAAACATGCAAAACCTCAATATACAAACTTTGGACCCCCGGGGCACGGCCATTTTTGACCCCGGGGACTTAATTTGAACAATCTTGATAGTCTAGGCGTTGGCGATCATTTTAAAAGAAAAACTGTTGAAATCTGTCCAGCGGTTCTGGAGAAGAAGATTTTTTAAGGTTTTGACCATATATGGTAATGGCAGCCATCTTGGATGTAGCGCTGACCTAATTTTAACAAATCTAAAAAGCATTCATCTAAGGATCATCCATGTGAAGTTTGGTCAAAATTAGCCAAGCGGTTTCTGAGGAGAAGTCGTTTGAAGAAAAGTTAACGGACGACGGACGGACGACGGACGGACGACGGACGGACGACGGAAGACGGACAACACACCATCCCATAAGCTCTGCTGGCCCTTGGCCAGTAGAGCTAAAAATAACAAGAGGTCAATGACCTTGAAGCTCTACTGATTGATTTTGATTTCAGGAAGTAGTCGCTACAGACTTGTTTTTTGAATTATTTTTAGCCGTGGCGGCCATCTTGAATTTCCGGCCGACCTGAAATTTTGCTAGGATCAATTAGACATCAAGAGCAACATTCCTGTGAAGTTTCATGAAAATCCGTCAAGTAGTTTCAGAGGAGTAGTCGCTACAAGTTTTCATCATATAACTTTATGTAAACAAAGATGGCCACTGGCAGCCATGTTTAACGTCGAATCAAAATAATGTTTGACTCTGATAACCATCATGTCATGCTGATCATTTTACAAAAAGTCCCATATCAATATCACTTATAGTTTTCAAGACGTAGTCGCTACAAACTTCTTTTTTTAAAAATCTATTTTTAGCTGTGGCGGCCATCTTGAATTTCTGGCCGATCTGAAATTTTGCTAGGATCAATTAGACATTAAGAGCAACATTCCTGTAAAGCTTCATGAAAATCCACTAAGTAGTTTCAGAGGAGTAGTCGCTACAAGTTTTTACTATGTAAACAAAGATGGCCGCTGGCGGCCATGTTTAACGTTTAATCAAAACGATTTTTGACAAGGACCAACATCATGTCATGCTGATCATTTTAGAAAAAGTCATATATCAATATCACTTATACTTTTCAAGAAGTAGGTAGTCGCTACAAACTTGTATTTTGAAAATTTATTTTTAGCTGTGGCGGCCATCTTGAATTTCCGGCCGACCTGAAATTTTGCTAGGATCAATTAGACATCAAGAGCAACATTCCTGTGAAGTTTCATGAAAATCCGTCAAGTAGTTTCAGAGAAGTAGTCGCTACAAGTTTTCATTATATAACTCTATGTAAACAAAGATGGCCGCTGGCAGCCATGTTTAACGTCGAATCAAAACGATTTTCGACAAGGACCAACATCATGTCATGCTGAACATTTTAGAAAAAGTCCCATATCAATATCACTTATAGTTTTCAAGAAGTAGTCGCTACAAACTTGTTTTTTAAAAACCTATTTTTAGATCTGGCGGCCATCTTGAATTTCACATCAACATGAATTTTTGCTAGGATCAACTAGACTTCATGGGCAACATTTCTGTAAAGTTTCATGAAAATCCATTCAGTAGTTTCAGAGGAGTAGT
Source organism: Cyrtodaria siliqua (assembly GCA_037043455.1). NCBI lineage: Eukaryota > Metazoa > Mollusca > Bivalvia > Adapedonta > Hiatellidae > Cyrtodaria > Cyrtodaria siliqua. The sequence continues at coordinate 78,786 of JAWPHD010005669.1, read as the reverse complement.
CGCTACAAAAAAAAGTTTACGGACAGACGGACGGACGGACAGACGGACGACGGCATAAGCTCTGCTGATCTCTGATCAGTCGAGCTAAAAATAAACAAATATTCCTCCAGTGAGATTTAAACCCACGACCCGTGGGGTTTCCAGTGTACATTATCAAATATTGAAAAAGGGCCATAACCATGTATTATCTAGGTATTAATACCTTTCCCAGTATTTTTTATCATTTATATTAAAGTGTGTTTTCATTAACTAAAATAAGGTCATTAATAATAAAACAAGAGGTCAATGACCTTGAAGCTCTACTGATCGATTTTGATTTCAGGAAGTAGTCGCTACAAACTGTTTTTTTGAAAATCTATTTTTAGCTGTGGTGGCCATCTTGAATTTCCGGCCGACCTGAAATTTTTCTAGGATCAATTAGACATCAAGAGCAACATTCCTGTAACGTTTCATGACAATCCGCCAAGTAGTTTCAGAGGAGTAGTCGCTACAAGTTTTTACTATATAACTCAATGTAAACAAAGATGGCCGCTGGCAGCCATGTTTAACGTCGAATCAAAACGATTTTCGACAAGGATCAACATCATGTCATGCTGATCATTTTAGAAAAAGTCCCATATCAATATCACTTATACTTTTCAAGAAGTAGGTAGTCGCTACAAACTTGTATTTTGAAAATTTATTTTTAGCTGTGGCGGCCATCTTGAATTTCCGGCCGACCTGAAATTTTGCTAGGATCAATTAGACATCAAGAGCAACATTCCTGTGAAGTTTCATGAAAATCCGTCAAGTAGTTTCAGAGAAGTAGTCGCTACAAGTTTTCATTATATAACTCTATGTAAACAAAGATGGCCGCTGGCAGCCATGTTTAACGTCGAATCAAAACGATTTTCGACAAGGACCAACATCATGTCATGCTGAACATTTTAGAAAAAGTCCCATATCAATATCACTTATAGTTTTCAAGAAGTAGTCGCTACAAACTTGTTTTTTAAAAACCTATTTTTAGATCTGGCGGCCATCTTGAATTTCACATCAACATGAATTTTTGCTAGGATCAACTAGACTTCATGGGCAACATTTCTGTAAAGTTTCATGAAAATCCATTCAGTAGTTTCAGAGGAGTAGTCGCTACAAAAAAAAGTTTACGGACAGACGGACGGACGGACAGACGGACGACGGCATAAGCTCTGCTGATCTCTGATCAGTCGAGCTAAAAATAAACAAATATTCCTCCAGTGAGATTTAAACCCACGACCCGTGGGGTTTCCAGTGTACATTATCAAATATTGAAAAAGGGCCATAACCATGTATTATCTAGGTATTAATACCTTTCCCAGTATTTTTTATCATTTATATTAAAGTGTGTTTTCATTAACTAAAATAAGGTCATTAATAATAAAACAAGAGGTCAATGACCTTGAAGCTCTACTGATCGATTTTGATTTCAGGAAGTAGTCGCTACAAACTGTTTTTTTGAAAATCTATTTTTAGCTGTGGTGGCCATCTTGAATTTCCGGCCGACCTGAAATTTTTCTAGGATCAATTAGACATCAAGAGCAACATTCCTGTAACGTTTCATGACAATCCGCCAAGTAGTTTCAGAGGAGTAGTCGCTACAAGTTTTTACTATATAACTCAATGTAAACAAAGATGGCCGCTGGCAGCCATGTTTAACGTCGAATCAAAACGATTTTCGACAAGGATCAACATCATGTCATGCTGATCATTTTAGAAAAAGTCCCATATCAATATCACTTATAGTTTTCAAGAAATAGTCGCTACAAACTTGTATTTTGAAAATCTATTTTTAGCCATGGTGGCCATCTTGAATTTCCGGCCGTCCTGAAATTTTGCTAGGATCAATTAGACATCAAGAGCAACATTTTTGTGAAGTTTCATGAAAATCCGTCAAGTAGTTTCAGAGGAGTAGTCGCTACAAGTTTTCATTATATAACTCTATGTAAACAAAGATGGCCGCTGGCAGCCACGTTTAACGTCGAATCAAAACGATTTTTGATAAGGACCAACATCATGTCATGCTGATAATTTTAGAAAAAGTCCGATTTCAATATCACTTATAGTTTTCAAGAAGTAGTCGCTACAAACTTGCATGAAAATCTATTTTTAGCCATGGCGGCCATCTTGAATTTCCGGCCGACCTGAAATTTTGCTAGGATCAATTAGACATCAAGAGCAACATTTCTGTGAAGTTTCATGAAAATCCATCAAGTAGTTTCAGAGGAGTAGTCGCTACAAGTTTTCATTATATAACTCTATGTAAACAAAGATGGCCGCTGGCAGCCATGTTTATCGTCAAATCAAAACGATTTTCGACAAGGACCAACATCATGTCATGCTGATCATTTCAGAAAAAGTCCCATATCAATATCACTTATAGTTTTCAAGAAGTAGTCCCTACAAACTTGTATTTAAAAAATCTATTTTTAGCTTTATCAACATGAATTTTTGCTAGGATCAACTAGACTTCATGGGCAACATTTTTGTAAAGTTTTATGAATATCCATCCAGTAGTTTCAGAGGAGTAGTCGCTACAAATAAAAGTTAACGGACAGACGGACGGACAGACAGACGGACGGAGGGACGACGGACGCCGCACCACGGCATAAGCTCTGCTGATCTCTGATCAGTAGAGCTAAAAATAAATAAAAAAAAACAATATTGCCTACCTACCTACCCTATTTTTTTTGAAACCGTTAGCGTAAACAAACTTTTTTATTTTTGGCCTTAGTGGGAGATGAATTATGGAGCGGACAAGGTTTTTCATTATCAGGTCACGGTGACCTTGACCTTTGACCTACGGACCTCAATTTCAATAGGGGTCATCCTCTCATCACAGGCAGTCCACCCATGATGTTTTATGAGATTTGCTTCAGGTAAAGAGGAGTTATGGAACGGACGTTTTCATTATCAGGTCACGGTGACCTTGACCTTTGATCTACTAACCTCAAAATCAATAGGGGTCATCCTCTCACCACAGCAGTTATGAGATTTGCTTCAGGGGGAGAGGAGTTATAGAGCGGACAAGGTTGCGTCTACAGACAGAAGGGTGAAACCAGTATACCCACCTAAACTTCGTTTATCGAAAAGGCCTCTAAAAAACTTTATTTTTGCTGCTTTAAAAGATATTTTGTCAATATGCCATATATATATGGTAAAAAAGGTGCGATGACGTCATCGTTCCAAGATGTCTGCCACCATTTATGTTTCTTTCCAAATTTTCAATAGGTCATATCTCCTTTAGTTTTCATGGCATTTTGATAATTCTTTCAGCTTTTTTCATGTCTTTCAGAGCCCTTTTAAATACATCGTGTTTGAAAATAGTACATGTTCCCCTTTAACAGAAGAAGTTTCCCTTGCATGAAGCTATGTAGAATGACATACCCTTCAGAGGACAGAAGCCAGATATGTAGAATGACATATCCTTCAGAGGACAGAAGCCAGATATGTAGAATGACATACCCTTCAGAGGACAGAAGCCGGATATGTAGAATGACACCCTTCAGAGGACAGAAGCCAGATATGTAGAATGACATACCCTTCAGAGGACAGAAGCCAGATATGTAGAATGACACCCTTCAGAGGACAGAAGCCAGATATGTAGAATGACATACCCTTCAGAGGACAGTAGCCAGATATGTAGAATGACATACCCTTCAGAGGACAGAAGCCAGATATGTAGAATGGCATACCCTTCGGAGGACAGAAGCCATATATGTAAAATGACATACCCTTCAGAGGACAGAAGCCAGATATGTAGAATGACACCCTTCAGAGGACAGAAGCCAGATTGAAGCCTGATATGTAGAATGACATACCCTTCAGAGGACAGAAGCCAGATATGTAGAATGACACCCTTCAGAGGACAGAAGCCAGATATGTAGAATGACATACCCTTCAGAGGACAGAAGCCAGATATGTAGAATGACATACCCTTCAGAGGACAGAAGCCAGATATGTAGAATGAGATACCCTTCAGAGGACAGAAGCCAGATATGTAGAATGACACCCTTCAGAGGACAGAAGCCAGATATGTAGAATGACATACCCTTCAGAGGACAGAAGCCAGATAGAAGCCTGATATGTAGAATGACATACCCTTCAGAGGACAGAAGCCAGATAGAAGCCAGATAGAAGCCAGATATGTAAAATGACATACCCTTCAGAGGACAGAAGCCAGATAGAAGCCTGATATGTAGAATGACATACCCTTCAGAGGACAGAAGCCAGATAGAAGCCAGATATGTAGAATGACATACCCTTCAGAGGACAGAAGCCAGATAGAAGCCTGATATGTAGAATGACATACCCTTCAGAGGACAGAAGCCAGATAGAAGCCTGATATGTAAAATGACATACCCTTCAGAGGACAGAAGCCAGATAGAAGCCTGATATGTAGAATGACATACCCTTCAGAGGACAGAAGCCAGATAGAAGCCTGATATGTAGAATGACATACCCTTCAGAGGACAGAAGCCAGATAGAAGCCTGATATGTAGAATGACATACCCTTCAGAGGACAGAAGTCAGATAGAAGCCAGATATGTAGAATGACATACCCTTCAGAGGACAGAATCCAGATATGTAGAATGACATACCCTTCAGAGGACAGAAGCCAGATAGAAGCCTTATATGTAGAATGACATACCCTTCAGAGGACAGAAGCCAGATAGAAGCCTGATATGTAGAATGACATACCCTTCAGAGGACAGAGGACAGACAGCACATCCCTTTAAAGTGATACTCGAAACATGAAATAACTATGAAACAGTTGTCAACATTTCTGAAACAAAAACAAAGACAAGTTTATGGTATTAATTGAATTATAAAACTACCATAACATGCCAAGTTCGCTGGATAACAACCATTTTTACACAGGAAAAAGCCATCCAAAATTTAAATTGTATAATTAATGCAAGACTGCCTTTCAGTTCCTACTGAAATAAGAGAATATAGGACTATAGCCTGTTCTCATTATAAGCATAGATGAGATGAATGACCTTCAGTGTGACCTTGACCTGAACATACCAACACTGGTGTTAGCTTCTACACATCAGTTTAATGAGTTGAATGTTGTAAATCATTTCAGCATATTTTATGTATATATATGATGGTCAATATTTAAATGGTGGAGGCAGACCACCCAGTTATTCCTGGGTAGATCCCGGGACGACTCGCAAACTATTTGTTGATACTGTTGTAGAAGCTGGATATAATCCATCGGTTACTTAGGCCTTTTTTGATATCTGTTTTCCCAATTTTTTTTTTTTTTTACACAAGTGTAAACTCACTTGCGATTCCTTATTGTTTTTTTGGCCTGAACTTATAAGGATGATTTGCCCAATGTTTGTTTAGCCTACTTTTAAAGGAATTATGGCGGGTGCCTTAACCACGGTGTCTGGGAGTTTGTTCCAAGATTCTATGACTCTTTAAACAAATGAATTTTTCCTAATATCAATTATTGCTCTTTTTTAAAAAGCTTCTTGGGGGTTCCCTTGTACCAAGATCAGGGACCTGAGTGAACAGTTATTTTTGTCTACTAAGTCAATATTATTTAGAATTTTATAAATCGAATCAAGTCAACCGTGCTCTTCTATATTCAAGGGTTGACAGCCCTAGCATAGTGATTCCTATATGGTAAGGAAAATTGCTGAGGTTTTCTACCATCATGTTGACTGCAATCTGTGAAGAGAACTGCTGACCTAGTGAGTCTAGGTGGATGTTGTAAATTTGACAGTGTGTTTACAAAATAAATATAACCAGATGTCAGAAAAATAGCAAGGTTCCCCCATCACCCCACCCCCACCCCATCCCACACCCTACCACCCCATCTCACTCCATACCACCAACAATTGATATATAATATATAATATATTTCAGGGATGAAGCTTAACATTTTTGGTTTAGGAGCCAACTGGGCCCCTTGCTGGCAAATGCTGGGGGCCAGCTTCAGAATCAGTAGTCCAGATTGTGGCATGTCACTTTATTCAGGGAGTAAGTATACTTATGTGTATACTGCTGTCACAACTAATTAAATGGTGAAAATCTGGTCTTGATTTAAATCCGTTCATTTCACAGCCAAAATGGCGTGGGAAATTCTTTGACATTAGACGTTCAAAAATATTTTAAGTTAGATCCCCTGAGCAGGGCCTTTTTTCCTTCTATAATAGAGGCCGATATTCGGTGACTTCCCAATTGCAAAAAGCCTCTTTTTTTCTCAATTTTGGTGAAAGAATTTCCCAAAAATACAATGCTGAAATTCCCAATATGTTGACATATGATTCTCCCGAAATCTATTTCACACGTTCGGTTAATAAAACTACATTATTTAGCAGCGAATGAAACCGAAACCAGGCTTTTTATTGGCTTACCGATAAATATCCATTCAGAATGACTCGGCACTGCACTGCAGTCCGCTTATGACCCGAGATGTTACGATCTCTTGGCGCCATTTGTTTTGTTTAATGGAGAGAACGTGAACCGAACCGAGTTATTTTACGCGATTTATTAAACCGCATGTAGACTTGACGCGGTCGTCATTTCCTTATTATTTAATATTGAATCGTTTGAAATGTTATATAATTATTTTTTATAAAAACTTAAAATTGATAAAAAAATAAAAAAAGTTTTTCTTAACCGAACACTGTAGAACATATTCTAACACGGTTGTCGTAAACAATATTTGAAAATAAGAGGGCCATGATGGCCCTATATCGCTCACCTGAGTAAATTTGAACCAATACAAGAGGGCCAAGATGGCCCTAAAGCGATCACCTAAGTACAGGCACATTATCAAACTTCTTCGAAATCTTATGGTCATATACAATCTGTCCAAGTTTGGTTAAGATTGTTCAAGAAATGAGGGCTCTGTTGTGTATAACAACATTGATATAGACAGTTTAAGACGCTGACAGTTTGTTAAAGATCAAATACAAAATGAAGGTGCTAGAGAGTAACACCTTGGGCAGAGCCAAATGTGACCCCAGGGCTACATGTAATATATGAGAGCTGTGTGCTTTGTGGTTTTAGAGAAGAAGATTTTTTAAGTTTTTCCCTATACATGTCTATGTAAAACGTGACCCCTGGGGGGGCCAAATGTGAACCCAGGGTCACCATTTGAACAAACTTGGTAAAGGACCATAAGAGTATAGTAAATGCAAAATATTAAACCTCTGGCCCTTGTAGTTCCAGAGAAGACGACTTTAATGTGTTTCCTATATAAGTCTATGTAAAACTGTGACCCACGGAGTGGGGTCAAATTTTACCCCAGGGTCACCATTTGAACAAACTTGGTAGAGGACCATAATCTTATAGTAAATGCAAAATATTAAACCTCTGGCTCTTGCAGTTTCAGAGAAGATTGTTTTTTTCCTATATATATGTCTATATTAAACTGTGACCCTGGGGCGCAGCCAAGTTTGACACCAGGGTCACCATTTGAACAAACTTGGTAGAGGACCATAAGCTTATAGCAAATGCAAAATATTAAACCTCTGGCTCTTGCAGTTTCAGAGAAGAAGATTTTATTCAGTTTTTCCCTATACAAGCCTTTGTAAAACTGTGACCCCGGGGCGGGGCCAAATGTGACCCCAGGGTCACCATTTCAACAAAATTGGTAGAGGACCAAATGCAAAATATTAAACCTCTGGCTCTTGCAGTTTCAGAGAAGAAGATTTGTTAGTTTTTCCCTATATACATGTCTATGTAAAACATGTGAACCTTGGGACAGGGCCAAATGTGACCCGAGGGTCACCACTTGAACAAACTTGGTAAAGGATCATAAGCTTATAGTAAATGCAAAATATCAAACCTCTGGCTCTTGTAGTTTCCGAGAAGATTTTTTAATTTTTTTTCCTATATAAGTCTTTGTAAAACTGTGACCCACGGGGCGGGGACAAATTTGACACCAGAGTCACCATTTGAACAAACTAAGTAGAGGACCATAAGCTGATGCTACATGTAATACATGAGAGCTCCCTGCCATGTGGTTCCAGAGAAGAAGATTTTTTTCAGTTTTTCCCTATACAAGCCTATGTAAACTGTGACCCCCGGGGCGGGGCCAAATGTGACCCTCGGGTCACCATTTGAACACACTTGGTAGAGGACCATAAGCTTATAGCAAATGCAAAATATTAAACCTCTGGCTCTTGTAGTTTCCGAGAAGAAGATTTTTTTAATTTTTTTACTATATAAGTCTATGTAAAACATGAAACTCTTGGGGCGGGGACAAATGTGACCCGAAGGTCACCATTTGAACAAAATTGGTAAAGGACCATAAGCTTATAGTAAATGCAAAATATCAAACCTCTGGCTCTTGTAGTTTTCGAGAAGAAGATTTTTTAAATTTTTTTACTATATAAGTCTATGTAAAACTGTGACCCCCGCGGCGGGGACTAATTTGACCCCAGGGTCACCATTTGAACAAACTTAGTAGAGGACCATAAGTTGATGCTACATGTAATACATGAGACCTCTGTGCCATATGGTTTCAGAGTAGAAGGTTTTTTAAAGTTTTTTCCTATATGTCTATATGAAAAACATGTAAAATCTCAATATACAAACTTTGAACAAACTTGATAGTATAGGCGTTGGCGCTCATTTTAAAAGAGAAACTGTTGAAATCTGTCCAGCGGTTCTTGAGAAGAAGATTTTTTAAGGTTTAGACCATATATGGTAATGGTGGCCATCTTGGATGTCGCGCTGACCTAATTTTAACAAATCTAAAAAGCATTCATCTAAGGATCATTCATGTGAAGTGACAAAATTGGCCACGCGGTTTCGGAGGAGAAGTCGTTTGAAGCAAAAGTTAACGACGGACGACGGACGAAGAGTGATCCCAATAGCTCACCTTTGAGCCTTCGGCTCAGGTGAGCTAAAAACAAGTACACCGTAAACAAAATGCGAGTAAAAAATGTCGAAAAACGGAAAATACTACAGAAAATCTGTTAAAAGGGCTGCAGATGATAAAGGCCAGCGCAGCCTTTTGAACTTTGGTGTTAAAAGGACAAATTCCTTGACAACACAACTTGCCAAATCTCCGCCTACTGAAGTGCCGGGTCAGTCGGACTCGCAACTTGCGACGCAGAGCACCGCTGTTGTTGAGCGTTCTTTCAGCCTGATGAATGACCTATGTACATTTCTGAGGTCTTCATTGAAGACAACAAACTTGGATGCTTTGATGGGGATTAACTGTGTAAACCCCCAAGAGGAGGACTTTGATCAAATTGTTGATGACTTTAAGGACTTCAAGTCCAGACAGTTACTCTTGTAAATGATGTTAAAATTAGAAGTGTCCTACTATACCAGTCCTGTTTTAGTGTTAAATAATTTTGTTTTCAATTATTAAATTGATGCAACTTTCTATTTACTGTATTGTATGTATGTAGACTGCCATTTGTTTATTGATGTATCTTGAAAGTCAGTCTACCTTTTCCCAATTTGGCCGAAAATCGCGCTTAAATTTCCCAAAATGAAAGGCTAAGGCCCCTTCCCAATTTTTGGAAAAAAGGCCCTGCTGAGAGTTAAGGCAAGATTTTGTGTTTTCTATCTGAGAAAATAATAAGCAACACATTAAAAACACATTTTTTCATTCACCTGTATTATAAACAAAAATTAATATAAAAAAGTGACGGACATTATTATCTCCTAATAGCCGAGAAGCACTCATATGTATACTCATTGTAGTATTATACCAATTATCGGGAAAAATCTTTTGTAAAAACGTTGGAACTGATAACAGTCTTCACGCAAAACATTTTGAGCTACTAGCCCGTCGGGCATACTGGACCGAGTTTTTTAGTGTAATTTGAGTGTTATTTTTCGACAAATATGTATATTGTCACAGAAAGTTACATTCTCTATAATATAATATCACAAATAATTAAGTAAAATAAAGAACATGATTGATTTGAAAATTATAGAACGCCGTCATTGGTTCTGAAATTACAGTTCTGTTTATTTCATAATTTAAGACTCACTAACGTCTGCATTTTTTTTTTATTATGCCGGTCTCTTTAGGCCGGGATTCGCTTCTTCGAAATAATGAAGAAAGCTGCTTTCCTCATCAGTTCATTATCAGTCGGGTTTACATCGCAGTATCGAATCATACTAAATATTGCTTCTTTGTCCCCAACCTCGTTCGAAAACAACAAATACAAGAAGCAGTCTGAGAGACAACCATATCCCCCACCGCAGTTTTTTTGGGTGCTTTGTTTAAAGGGACACATGGCAATCTTGGTTTTCTGAAAACTTGCGGCATCCCGTTAAGTTTTTCTAAATAACATGCATTATTTCAATCATTAATAATAATTATAAGAATAGTATAAACCAATTTGTTTTTGTATATTACTGACTTTTGATAATACTGCACCAATAATATATTTCAAAATTTGGTAAAATAACATAGAAAATTGAAAACACAAAATTTTATTTAATGATATGCAAGCCGGTTTAAAGTCAAAATGTTCCTTTATAAATAAGTAGAGACGCTAATATTGATGCTTGATAAAAACATCAAGATTGCCATGTGTCCCTTTAATAGATTTATCAGTTCACATAAAGCAGAAAATAAAAAGAACAAAAAATATAAGTATAGCACTATAAAAGGCAGTAACTCTAATTTCAGTCTGACAGAGTTATTGTTACTGCACTCTGCACTTCCCCTCACTATCATTGTGTGAAGTTTCATTCCAGTCCCATTAGTAGTTTTTAAGGTATGCACCTGACAATTATAATATACTGAAAGGAAAAAGAAACTCATAATGGATATTTCAGTTATATATTGTATATTTAATATGCTACTGCTAATCGAATGGTACAGAGCGACATTAGGCCTGTCCTTTCCGAAAGAAGATTTAAACAGCACCGAACACGTCAATGGTTACCCCTTTAAAGTTTCATTATCAACAGAATGCGCATTTGGCTCAAGCAGGTGAGCAAACTTAGGTTTTAAACGTTGCAGTCTTTTAACATTAAATACAATACTGAAATGGCTTGACTTTTTCAAGCGAAATTCCAACATTTTTGAATTTCGTGTAACAAAGTATACTTTGATTAAAACGTCTACTACATGACAGAGTTGTCCTTTCTGTAATTAGTTGTAGCCCCTTTTTGTACAAAACATGTTGAGATATATCTGAAATATTACCTGGAATTATAGGTGTATATAATAGTGTAGTATAGGGAATTTTTTGATTATGCGTTTCTTTTTCCTTTCAGTATACTAAGTATAAAATAACAAAGGGCAATAACTCTTAATTTAAATAAACATATAGTTATGGTTCTTGTATTCTCCACATCCTCTTATTGCTCTCTGTCATTGTGTTTCATTGCAGATCCATTAGTAGTTTTGGAGCTATGCTTCGGACAAGAATTTTAAGTATAGAATTACAAAGGCCAATAACACTATTGTCCATGAAGATGGAGTTATGGTTATTGCAATCTTCACTTCATCTACTTGCCCTCTTTCATTGTGTGATGTTTCATTCCAGTCTAGTAGTTTTTGAGTTATGCTCCGGACAAGAATTACAAGTATAAAATTACAAAGGGCAATAACTCTCAATTAAACGAAGACAGAGTTATGGTTCTTGCACATACTCTCATAGCCTTCTATCATCATGATCATTGTGTGAAATTTTATTGCAGTCACATTAGTAGTTTTCATGTTATGGAGCAGACATGAATGAAAAGTACAAACTCACAAAGGGCAATTAATTAACTTTAAATGAAATGAAGACGAGTTATGGTTATTGTGCTCTGCACTTTCTCTAATTGTCCTCTATCATTGTGAGAATGTCATCGCAGTCCCATTAGTAGTTTCCCAGTTATGGAACAGACACAAATTGTAAGTATAACCAGGGATGGAAACTAACGGTTGCCCGTTCGCCCGGGACGACTAAATTTCAAGCTGGGCGAGTAAATTTCATAAGTCGGTAGTCCGCCCGGGCGACTAGCTTTTTCGACAAGCTAAAGTCGATTTCCTCGGCATTATTTGTCAATGCGGGACGAATAACATTTCAGTAGAAAACAACAACACAGAAAATATTTCTTACACAGTTTATTAAGCGATTAAATGCAGTAAATAGTCGCAACTCTGTTTATTCAACGATAAAATGCAATTTAAGTCAACCGGATATTGGGAAATTGACGCATTTCCGTTTTGGGCCATTCTAAAATGCGGCTCCCGTTCTAATTTCACGGAGCGCGAACGTTACAGTATTTGATGTTATACAAATAACACTTTCACGGGGGAATCTTTAAGGGCACTAGTCAGCTTTTAGGTGACTGGGGCCAGGGCCTTCAGGAAGGTGAATTGCAAAAAGTATGCTGTTTTCCTGTATTGTAGTTTAACATTTTCTAATATATATATTTATTTTTTTTAAGAGGGGAATTTTTCACAGGAAAAGGGTGGAATATATACCATGCCAGAGTAACTGTAATGGCCATGATCAGACTAGTGAACTATAGAATATAAATATGCCTATCTACTGACCCTAGACCTTGCAATAGGAAACACACCTATTTTTTTGTTTGGCCTAAATAAAGTAAATTTGTTAAAATCATGTTTGTTAATGTGTTTGTTAGTGTGTCGAAAAGAAAAATCCAGAAAATCTGGGCTCATAAATTTTCAGCTGGGCAACCAAAATCCAGAAGATGGTTGCCCGTTTGGGCAACCAAGCTTTAAAAGTTAGTTTCCATCCCTGTATAACATTACAAATGTACACATTTTTTTTTAAGGGGAATTTTTCACAGGAAAAGGGGAAAAATATATACTTTTAGGGGAGGGGAATGGGGCCAAATTTCGGCCCCAAAAACGGTCAAACGACGGCCCTGTTTACTGCAGTCACATTATTAGTTTTTGAGTTATGGAGCGGACACAAATTATAAGTATAAAATTACAAAGGGCAATAACTCTGATTCAAATGAAGGCAGAGCTACGGTTCTTGCATCCTCTCATTGCCCTCTATCATTTCGTGAAACTTGATTGCAGTCCCAGTAGTTTTAGAGCTGCTGAGCAGACACAAAATGGGATGGGCGTACGGACGGAGGGCATTACTATATATATTTTTTTAATTGAAAACCAGTCTGTTCTGAAACTGAGAGTTGATTCCGGCGATGTATTTATAAACAAAATAAATAGACTTTTACATTAGTTCACACGCAAAGTTGTTAATTTTTGGGTCAGATTTCGTTCCCGATTCATTCTGGTATTACATTTTCATCTAATTTTTAACATGCCCGTGTCAGCTTGCAAAATTTACATGTCTGACTTGATTTTTACCGTGGGCTTCGGGCTACTGGCTAATTTCGAAAACTGTGATAAAGATCTTTTTAATCAATAGAATTATTTGTTTTAAAACAAAAAACGAACTAAACAAGAGGTCAATGACCTTGAAGCTCTACTGATAGATTTTGATAGCTAGATCAGCATTCCTGTGAAGTTTCAGAAAAATCTGTCAAGTAGTTTCGGAGGAGTAGTCGCTATAAGTTGAAGTGTTTACTATATAACTCTAGGTAAACAAAGATGGCCACTGGCAGCCATGTTTAATGTCGAATCAAAATATTTTCGACAAGGATCATCATCTTGTCATGCTGATCATTTCCGAAAAAGTCCCATATCAATATCACTTGCAGTTTTCAAGAAGTAGTTGCTACAAATTTATTTATTTTAAATCTATTTTTAGCCGTGGGGACCATCTTGAATTTCCGGCCGACCTAAAAAAATCTGGGATCAATTAGACATCAAGAGCAACATTCCTGTGAAGTTTCATGAAAATCCGCCAAGTAGTTTCAGAGGAGTAGTCGCTACAAATTTTTACTATACAAACTCTATGTAAACAAAAATGGCCACTGGCGCCCATGTTTAATGTCGAATCAAAATAATTTTCGACAAGGATCAACATCATGTCATGCTGATCATTTTAGAAAAAGTCCCATATCAATATCACTTACAGTTTTTAAGAAGTAGTTGCTACAAATTTATTTATTTTAAATCTATTTTTAGCAGAGGCGGCCATCTTGAATTTCCGGCCGACCTAAAAAAATCTGGGATCAATTAGACATCAAGAGCAACATTCCTGTGAAGTTTCATAAAAAAATTGTCAAGTAGTTTCAGAGGAGTAGTCGCTACAAGTTTTTACTACAGTCCACTCTCAGTAACCCAAACTCGCTTACTTCGAATTTCCGCTTAAAGTCGAATTTTGTTCACGGTCCCAATTTTATTCCTTCTATTTTTATGCAATTTCACTTCTTTTAAGTCAAATTTCGATAAGTCGAATTATTCGCTAATTCAAACTATATTTCTGGTCCCAAACACGAATCTATACAGTAATTTACACTCGCTAATTCGAGGTTCAGTTGAAGTGCCGAATGCAAGTTTGATCAAACACAAGCCGCATTGAAGGTGATTGTGAAGCAAACAAAAGGTGATAATTGCTGAGATGATTTGACCTGTGGATGATTTGACCTGTGACACAAATAACTAAATCATTGTGACATGTTTGTTAATTTATGTTCTTGTCTCCGATTTTCATGGTACAGTTAAGGCTTGTTATCGAGAAAGTTTGTTTACGATAATTGAAAGCAAAAGCCATCACGTGGGTTAATAAACAGGGTTCCCACAAATTTTTGCTGGTAAAATTCCAGACTTTTTCCAGACTTTTTCAAGTTTTTTTTGGTAAAATTCCAGGTTTTTCAGTCAAGGATATCCATACATTTTTCAAACCTTTTCCAGGCTGTTTAAGGCTAAACATTCCAGGTTCTACAGTATAAATACTATTGATATTCATTCCTTGCTTTGGGATAATTTATAAATTATGTGATGCATGTTTGTAAATTGCATTCTGGTAAGTATAAAAGGCACATTGAAATACTGGTTTGTGTTTCCGGTTTTCAAGGGATCAAACTTTGTACTGTATAATTGTAGACACAGGCAGTTTATTTGTACTAAATATTCTCAGGTGACTGTAATTTTGACATAATGCTAAAAACAAACTTATTGGCTGTGATAAACATTTATTGAACAACACATTTATCTTAACATTTTGCACAGTTATCTGAACATTTGACGAAAACCACTTTGGCGAAAAGGCAAAATAATTGACTTTTTTTACATACAGTCAAAATCTGTAATGTGTCTGCTGGCCAAAGAAAGGTGGTCCTCTCAATATCAATGTGCACTAATAATGTTAATGTACAAAGGGTGTTCACGATTGCTGTATTCAGTCTGCTGTAATCGGCGGAACTGCACTTTAGAACCAAGTATTTTGACTTCAAAGTCAGGCTTTTCAAATGAGTTGCGTACTGAAGACTGGCTAGATCGCTGTAGTTAACGTTCACATCCGTTATTGACAGCGTATTTACATCAAATCTCCGCGAACTGACGCCAATTTCGTGCCTAAAAAGGCTTCGCAATAATGCAGACATCGTGATTAAACATGATCAAGTTAACGCTTACAAAACGGTCCCGTTTTATTTACACGTTATGATAACAAATCTACTAATTTCGTACCCAAATCGGTTCGTACTTTTCCCGAGTTTTTCCCGATTTTGAACAGTTAACGTAAAAATCCCGGCATTTTCACGACTGGGAATAGAATTTTCGAAATTCCCCAGTTTTTTCCGTTTTCCCGGTAGCGTGGGAACCCTGGTTAAAACAATTATAAGAATTATACAAATTTGACATGGACGAAATGTATAATCTGTGAAAATATTGTGTCAATGTATACATGTTTTTCTATATTTTTAATAAAATATGCAATCATAAATAATATGCAGATTTATTAAATTACCAAAACGTTTTCTTATACGGCTTTAACATGCTATGCCCGATTATACAAACTGACAAAACGAAAGTAGCATGCTGCAATACAGGTGTGGTAATAACAATCAGTAATTTATGTAATTGCATTTTCCTGTTTGATCTGAATGAAATTATAACAGTAAAGAAACTTATTTATAAATATGTATGAAGGAAGAAAACATGTATTTCATTAAAAGTCGGTTAATATCGGTAATATATATGTATAGTGTAAAACTGGTGGGTGGGGTAATAAAACTGAACACAAGTCTGACAAAATTGTTTAATTCGAACTTCGGATAACTCGAACTTTTCTCCCGGTCCCTTCAAATTCGAGATACTTAGTGTGGACTGTATATAAATCTATGTAAACAAAGATGGCCACTAACGGCCATGTTTAAAGTCGCATTGAAATAAATTTCGACAAGGATCAACAACATGTCATGCTGATCATTTTAGAAAACGTCCCATATCAATATCACTTACAGTTTTCAAGAAGTAGTCGCTACAAATTTATTTATTTTAAATCTATTTTTAGCCTTTAGGCCTTTTTTTTTTAATAACTTGGTTTACGGATTTTTTCTGAAAAAATTACGTCAGGAGGTCGAAATAAAAATAAAAATAAAATTACTCAGGGGAAATCGAGAGAAAAAATTACAAGCAAAATGTTGACGTTTTAAGTCAAAAAGGGGGAGGGAATCAAAAATCGAACATCACTTTTCGTAGATCCCTATCGAAATCCATGTTTAATAGCATAGTTTAGATAACCGAGCATGTCCTTGACACGAGTGGAAAAAAAAAAAAAAAAAAAAAAAAAAAAAAATTAAAAAAATTAAAAAAATTAAAAAAAAATTGAAAAGTACAATTTTATTTTTTTTCCAAAACGGGAAAATTAGACTCGGCGGATCCGTAAACCAAGTCATTAAAAAAAAAAGGCCTTATGGCCATCTTGAATTTCTGGCCAGCCTGAAAATTTTCTAGGATCAACTAGACATCAAGAGCAACATTCCTGTGAAGTTTCATGAACATCCGTCAAGTAGTTTCAGAGGAGTAGTCGCTACAACTTTTTACTATATAACTCTATGTAAACAAAAATGGCCACTGGCAGCCATGTTTAACGTCGAATCAAAATAATGTTTGACTAGGATCAACATCATGTCATGCTGATCACTTTAGAAAAAGTCCCATATCAATATCACTTATAGTTTTCAAGAAGTAGTCGCTACAAACTTGTATTTTGAAAATCTATTTTTAGCCATGGCGGCCTTCTTGAATTTCCGGCCGACCTGAAATTTTGCTAGGATCAATTAGACATCAAGAGCAACATTCCTGTAAAGTTTCATGAAAATCCGCCAAGTAGTTTCAGAGGAGTAGTCGCTACAAGTTGTTACTATATATAACTCTATGTAAACAAAGATGGCCACTGGCAGCCATGTTTAACGTCGAATCAAAAAAAAAATTGACAAGGACCAACATCATGTCATGCTGATCATTTTAGAAAAAGTCCCATATCAATATCACTTATACGTTTTCAAGAAGTAGTCGCTACAAACTTGTATTTTAAAAACCTATTTTTAGCTTTGGTGGCCATCTTGGATTTCACATCAACATGAATTTTTGCTAGGATCAACTAGACTTCATGGGCAACATTTCTGTAAAGTTTCATGAATATCCATCCAGTAGTTTCAGAGGAGTAGTCGCTACAAATAAAAGTTTATGGACAGACAGACAGATGGACAGACAGACGGACGACGGACACCGCACCACGGCATAACTTGGATTTCACATCAACATGAATTTTTGCTAGGATCAACTAGACTTCATGGGCAATATTTCTGTAAAGTTTCATGAATATCCATCCAGTAGTTTCAGAGGAGTAGTCGCTACAAATAAAAGTTTACGGACAGACGGACGGACAGACAGACGGACGTACACAAACTCAGGCTTTGTGTGACTCAAAACTTGTGTGTCTGTTTTTTGTTGATGTTCGTACCGTGTGTGACTGTGTTTTATATCTTGTGTGTCGTTTTTACCATTTGGACACATTTTAGTCACACAAGCTCCCTTCCCCTTGAAGAAATAGACTATTTCTTGCGCATAGAGACATACTTGCTTGTGTGTCAGTCACACAAGAAAAAAAAGTCACACAAGTATACTTTATACACAACAAGAGGGCCATGATGGCCCTATATCGCTCACCTGAGTTAATTTGAACCAATACAAGAGGGCCAAGATGGCCCTAAAGCGATCACCTGAGTACTGGCACATTATCGAACTTTTTGAAATAGTATGGTCATATACAATCTGTGCAAGTTTGGTTAAGATTGTTCAAGAAATGTGGGCTCTGTTGTGTATAACAACATTGATATAGAAAGTTTAAGACACTGACAAAGTTTCGTAAAGATCAAATACAAAATGAAGGTGCTAGAGAGTAACACCTTGGGCAGAGCCAAATGTGACCCCAGGGCTACATGTAACATATGAGAGCTGTGTGCTTTGTGGTTTTAGAGAAAAAGATTTTTTAAGCGGGGCCAAATGTGAACCCAGGGCAGGGGCGGATACAGGATTTCAGCTTAGGGGGGGCGTAAGATTTTGGTAAATTTTCGTGTCCGTTTCTAGCCGCATAAAACGGTTGCGGTAGTGCAATGATAAGGTAAAAAAGTCCGTTTTCAAATAAAACGAATCATCAATGTGTTAATTAAACCACTCATTAGCCATTATGCGTCGAGCGAGCCAAGCGAGCGAAAAAAAATTGTTATACTGAGGGCGTGCATCGAAATTGTTTGATATTTTATCTACAGTAACATGGACATACATGTATGAATAAAAAAAAGTCCGTTTTCAAATAAAATGATTTAACTATGTGTTAATTAAACCACTCATTAGCCATTATGCGTCGAGCGAGCCAAGCGAGCGAAAAAAAAAAGTTATACTGAGGGCGTGCATCGAAATTGTTTGATATTTTATCTACAGTAACATGGACATACATGTATGAATAAAAAAAAGTCTGTTTTCAAATAAAAGGATTTAACAATGTGTTAATTAAACCACTCATTAGCCATTATATGTTGAGCGAGCGAAGCGAGCGAAAAAAATAATTATACTGAGGGCGTGCATCGAAATTGTTTGATATTTTATCTACAGTAACATGGACATACATGTATGAATAAAAAAAAGTCCGTTTTCAAATAAAATGATTTAACAATGTGTTAATTAAACCACTCATTAGCCATTATGCGTCGAGCGAGCGAAGCGAGCGAAAAAAAATAATTATACTGAGGGCGTGCATCGAAATTGTTTGATATTTTATCTACAGTAACATGAACATACATGTATGAATAAAAAAGTCCGTTTTAAAATAAAAGGTTTTACCAATTTGTTAATTAAACCACTCATTAGCCATTATGCGTCAAGCGAGCGAAAAAAAATATACTGAGGGCGTGCATCGAAACTGTTTGATATTTTATCTACAGTAACATGGACATGTATGAATAAAAAAAAGTCTGTTTTCAAATAAAAGGATTTAACAATGTGTTAATTAAACCACTCATTAGTCATTATGCGTAGGGCGAGCGAGAATTTTTTTAATACTGAGGGCGTGCATCGAAATTGTTTGATATTATATCTACAGTAACATGGACATACATGTATGATCCGGAATTTTTAGGGGGGGCGCGCGCCGGGTGCGCCCCCCCCTGGATCCGCTAGTGCAGGGTCATCATTTGAACAAACTTAATAAAGGACCAAAAGAGTATAGTAAATGCCAAATATTCAGTTTTTCCCTATACAAGCCTATGTAAAACTGTGACCCCCGGGGCGGGGCCAAAAGTGACCCAGGGTCACCATTTGAACAAAATTGTAGAGGACCATGAGCTTATAGCAAAAGCAAAATATTAAACCTCTGAATCTTGCAGTTTCAGAGAAGATTTTTTAAGTTTTTCCCTATACATGTCTATGTAAAACATGTGACCCTTAGGGCGGGGCCAAATGTGACCCTAGGATCACCATTTGAACAAACTTGGTAAAGGACCATAAGCTTATAGTAAATGCAAAATATCAAACCTCTGACACTAAGTCTTGTAGTTTCCGAGAAGATTTTTAAAAAAAATTCATATACAAGTCTATGTAAAACTGTGACCCCCGGGGCGGGGACAAATTTGACCCCAGGGTCACCATTTGAACAAACTAAGTAGAGGACCATAAGCTGATGCTACATGTAATACATGAGAGCTCCGTGCCATATCGTTCCAGAGAAGAAGATTTTTTTCAGTTTTTCCCTATACAAGCCTATGTAAAACTGTAACCCCCGGGGCGGAGCCAAATGTGACCCCTGGGTCACCATTTGAACAAACTTGGTAGAGGACCATAAGCTTATAGCAAATGCAAAATATTAAGTCTCTGGCTCTTGCAGTTTCAGAGAAAAATATTTTTTAAGTTTTTCCCTATACATGTCTATGTAAACATGTGACCCTTGGGGCGGGGCCAAATGTGACCCCAGCGTCACCATTTGAACAAACTTGGTAAAGGACCATAAGCTTATAGTAAATGCAAAATATCAAACCTCTGGCTCTTGCAGTTTCCGAGAAGAAGATTTTTAAAAAAAAAATCCTATATAAGTCTATGTAAAACTGTGACCCCCGGGGCGGGGACAAATTTGACTCCAGGGTCACCATTTGAACAAACTAAGCAGAGGACCATAAGCTGATGCTATATGTAATACATGAGAGCTCCGTTCCATGTGGTTCCAGAGAAGAAGATTTTTTTCGGTTTTTCCCTATACAAGCCTATGTAAAATTGTGACCCCCGGGGCGGGGCCAAATGTGACCCCTGGGTCACCATTTGAACAAACTAACTTGGTAGAGAACCATAAGCTTATAGCAAATGCAAAATATTAAACCTCTGGCTCTTGCAGTTTCAGAGAAGATTTTTTAAGATTTTCCCCTATACATGTCTATGTAAAACATGTGACCCTTGGGGAGGGGCCAAATGTGACCCCAAGGTCACCATTTGAACAAACTTGGTAAAGGACCATAAGCTTATAGTAAATGCAAAATATCAAACCTCTGGCTCTTGCAGTTTCCGAGAAGAAGATTTTTTAAAAAAAAATCCTATATAAGTCTATGTAAAACTGTGACCCCCGGGGCGGAGACAAATTTGACCCCAGGGTCACCATTTGAACAAACTTAGTAGAGGACCATAAGCTGATGCTACATGTAATACATGAGACCTCTGTGCCTTGTAGTTTCAGAGAAGAAGATTTTTTAAAGTTTTTTCCTATATAAGTCTATGAAAAACATGCAAAATCTCAATATACAAACTTTGGACCCCCGAGGCACGGCCATTTTTGACCCCATGGACTTCATTTGAACAAACTTGATAGTCTAGCCGTTGGCGGTCATATTAAAAGAAAAACTGTCGAAATCTGTCTGGCGGTTCTTGAGAAGAAGATTTTTTAAGGTTTCGACCATATATGGTAATGGCGGCCATCTTGGTTGTCGTGCTGACCTAATTTTAACAAATCTAAGAAGCATTCATCTAAGGATCATCCATGTGAAGTGTGGTCAAAATTGGTCAAGCGGTTTCTGAGGAGAAGTCGTTTGAAGCAAAAGTTGACGACGGACGGACGACGGACGACGGACGAAGAGTGATCCCAATAGCTCACCTTTGAGCCTTCGGCTCAGGTGAGCTAAAAAAAGACACACAAGACTCTCCTGTAAACTCGGACAGACAGACGGACGACGGACACCGCACCACGGCATAAGCTCTGCTGATCTCTGATCAGTCGAGCTAAAAATCAAATAAACAAATCTATCATTCCCCAACATGAAGTTAGTCTACACTAGAAGAGTCAAACTCGGTATTCAGTGTTGTGAATTGAGCAAAATTAAATTCCATGTTCCTTCTTTTCCTAAAGGGACACTGTCCGTAAGTAAGCAGATATTGAGCATAACCAAATAACCGTCTGACTTTTATTCAGTGAAATGTATACATGAAAACATGAGCATAGACCCTAAGAAGTCTGTAGTAATACATTCGTGAGTTTGAAAAAAAGAAGCTTTAATTATTATTTGTAAATAAAGTGGGACCCACAATATTTACCTTTCTACGATCACGTTACTTTCATAAGCGCATTAGGTTTTCACCATAGTATGTATTGCGTAATATGTATAGCCCGCTTAGCTCAGTCGGGAGCGATGGACAACTGCACGCTCACGCTCATTATTATTACCGCGAGTGTATTTTTAATTAGGGCTGCGAGTTCAAACGCCCAAAGCGGTTTTTCTTTTGTTTGTACAGCGATTGAATTCCGTCAAACAATCTTGCTTTTAATTAGTAAATATTCAATAATGTTTAGTGTGTAATGTTTGCGAACATAATTAGTGTGTGTTTTATTAGCTAAAAGTTACGGACATTGTCCCTTTAAGGAAAACACCAATTAAGTGCTAGGAAAATGATAAGGATATGCTAGATTGCATTTTTAAAGAGTTTTGTTATAAATGAACAGAACTGGAATATGTAAATTACTGAAATAAAGATTTAACTAGAAGTGTGTTCCACGGAACACTTGTGTTGCCTGCCATGTGCCAGGGCTTTTTTTCCTTCATAAACATCTTCGGTAATATTCGGCCCCTTCGCCTAGCAAAACAGCCTACTTTTCCCCCCCTCTTTGGTAATAAAATGCCCCTAAACATCATTTTCCCCTCTTCTTACTTTCCCAACACTGTTATGTTTCAGATACATTTATAGTCTAAGGCAGTTCATCTAAAATGTACCTTTTTTGCATATTTACACACCCAAATCTTCAATTTCCTCCTAATACACTGTTCCCTCTATATCTGAAAATCCACTGTTTTTTATCCCCTTTATCTTGAAAATCATGCTTTTTCCCCACTACTGAAGGGTCTGGGCATCTTCCCCTATTTCCGCAAAAAAAGCCTGGTGTGCTTATTTCAGCAAGTACAGTAGATCTAACTATAAAGTTTGAAGATGGGGTGCAATCCTTCATGAATTATGAAGTTTCTTTTCTTTCCAAGTGCTAACGTTTATGAAAAGGAGCATAAACCTGCATTGGATAATTGATAAGGAAGAACTGTATACAGTTTCATGACCATCAGTCAATATTTTGCCAAGTTATGAGCTAGGTTAGGTTTTATGAAGAAGGGGAATAACTTTGCCAAAATGAAAGTCAGAGTTATTGGACATGTGTAACAACATCCCTTCAGTTAAGATGAAAATGTGTGTGAGGTTTCATAAACATAGGTCAAATAATTTCCAAGTTATGGCCAGTTATGAGATTGGTTAGGCTGCAGGTTAGTTTTATAAAAAGGGGCATAACTCTGCTGAAATGAAAGTCAGAGTTATTGGTCGTGGGTAACAATATGCTGTGTGGTAAGATGAATATGAGTGTTTGGTTTCATGAACATATTAAGTCAACTACTTCTTAAGTTATGGCCAGTTATCACAGGGTATCAGCGGGCAGTCGACTAAAACAGAAGTTGCTGATCTGCCAGGCGGTGATCAGTTAGTTGATCACTCAGTAGTGCAGGGCTTTTTTCCTTGTAAAACAGGGGCCGAAATTGGGCTACTTCACAATTCAAAATAGGTCATTTTTTTCACAATTGGGGCTATATTTTTTTTTTACAATTTAAAAAAAATTAAAAAAATATATATTTTTTTTATAATCAACATTTCCCCATCTAACTTTTTCAATATTGTTTTGTTTTGGATACATTTATATAAGAAAGTTTATCTAAAAGGTAAATATTATGCTGAATAATTGTACATTTGTTTTATAGTGTCCTCCTCCTACAAAAACAATGTATAAATAAACAGTATGCATGTATTGAGTAATATTGCTTTTAACAATTAATCTTTCAAAACTTTTTTCACAAATCAGACAGTTATCACACTTTTTTTCACAAAATGACCAGGCTAGGTAGGAAGTCTTCACAATTCTTAGAAAAAAAGCCGAGGAGGTGTGTTGAAAATAATTTTTTAAAATTATAAATCGAAGGATTTGGATTGGATATAAAATATCGGTGAGTACTATTACCTGCACCCCTACCAAATCCTATCTGATATTATCCAATACTTTTGCTATAATCAACATAACTTTCAGTCTACATCAGTGCAAAATCAGGCTGCTGAATGAAGCAAACCGGGTTAAGATCCGGCATATTGATTTATAGTCATCGCTTTTAATGCAGATTTATTGTTGTGTAGACAGAACAATAATTTCTCGATCAAATGCATATTTTATATCCAATCAAAGTCCTTCGATTTATAATTTTAAAAAATTATTTTCTACACACCACCGAGTGATTTTATCACAACAACTAACTGATCACCGCCGGGCAGATCAGCAACTTCCGTTTTAGTCGACTGCCCGCTGATACCCTGTGGTTATGAGCCTGGCTAGGTTGCAGGTTAGTTTATAAAAAGGGGCATTACTCTGTTAAAATGAAAGTCAGAGTTATTGGACACGTACACGTAACAGCATACCTTAGGTTAAGATGAAGATACGTGTGAAGTTTCATGAACATATGTCGAATACTTTTCAAGTTATGGCCAAGGTTAGGTGGCAGGTTAAATTGTGACGGACGACAATGACAGACAACGGACAAAGTGATCTCTAAGAGTCTTAGCTTAATTTTAATAATAATCTAATGATTGATGCTTCAAATTGTGATATTGAGTAACCGGTGGCCTGGTTAGCTCAGTTGGTAGAGCACTCGCCCTGTAAGCAAGGGGTCCCGGGTTCAAGTCCCGTACCGGCCACACTTTTTTTGTTTACTTCAAAGTTATAGCCCAGTTCGGTATTTATTTAAAAAGATTATGTCCCTTTAAAATCCAATCTGATTAAAATCATATCCTAATTACGCTTTGATACTCTCCGCTATTGGATCTGACCATATTGACTTTGAAGTCACGTCAGATCGACCTTTCATCTACAACTAAATTCAACCAAGGAAATCGCGCATTTCAGCTGACATTCAAGTGAACTGAACAAATGAAAATCTACATATCCGAATAAAGATAAGTCTTCGTGTGTTATTGCTGTGTTACTGCACGATAAATTCAAAGAAATGCACTAAATGGCATGTTTTACATTAAGATACAAAGAAAATCATGGGCGCTGTCGTTTATTTTGAAAATATATATATTCCACCGAAATTATTACCACATAAGCTAGCCTAAATAGTATGCCATAGTACATGTGTACATGTGGCCCGATTAGCTCAGTTGATAACGTACTCGCGTTTTACTGAAATGCAACATGCGCAGTGAAGCTGTCAATACCAAACACATTTGTAGGCTCAAATCTGATTAGAAAATCGTGCGGTCAATCTGACGTGACAGGTAATGGGAAGTTGTCAGATCCTAGTAGCGAAGATTATCATAAAGGGTCTGCTTTTAATAAGATTGTTTAAAAACTCTTCAGCTTTTAGCACAATTTGCTCACAGGAAGTTGGATATTACAACTCTGCATGTCCAAGAGTAATAATGTGCATACCCAATATAGACCGTGAGCCATACACTTTTTTGTTACCATCTCAAGGGACAAATTCTTACTAGTACCATGTTATTGAATACCTTGTAGAGAAACAAAAAATCCATGATAGCAGTGTGAACAGGGTAGATGATTCCTGTTATTAGAGTTATCTCCACCTTTTAAGCAAAACTCTTGTTTCTTTAAAAAAATGTTTTCGCTGAAACTAGAAGAGCTACAGGTCAAATATTTTGCATGTATTATACATTTAGGGTCCTCTACCAAGTATTTATAAAATGGTGACCCCAGGGTCAAATATGGCCCAGCCCCGGGGGGTAAAATCTTTTCACAGAGTTATATAGGAAATCTTTAAAATAAATAATTTTCTATAAAACTGTAAGAGCTAGAGGTCCCATATTATGCATGAAGCATAAGCTTATGGTCCACTAGCAAGTTTGTTAAAATGTTGACCCTGGGATCATATCTGGCTCCGCCCCAGGGGTCATATATTTACAGAGTCATATAGAAACATCTTTAAAATCTCTTCTCTAAAACAAAACGAGACCCAGAGGTGTACTATTTTGCATATTGTATAAGCTTATGGTTCTCTATCAATTGTGTTCATATCGTGACTCTGTGTCCAACTATGGCCCGGTTCTGGGGTCAGAGTTTTACAAAGAATTATATAGGAAAGTCCATAAAAATATTCTTTTTTGACACAAGAGCTAGAGGTCTAATACGATGCATGTAGCTTAAGAGTATCGATCTCTACCAATTTATTTTGTTCAAATGGTGTTCTTAGGTCAAATTTCGCCCGGTCCCGGGGGTCACATATTTACATAAGAGTTATGTAGGAACGTCTATAAACATCATCTTCTTTGAAACTACAAGAGCTAGGTCTAATTATTGTCCTATACCAAATAATTTAAATGGTTTCCCTTGAATCAAGCCAGGAATCAAATTTGGCCCTGTCCCGGGGTCACACCATAACACTGAATTATATAGGAAAACATATTCAAACAGCTTCTCCGATACTTCAAAAGCTAAATAATAGTTAGCATGTACCATAAGCTTATGATCCTCTACCTAGTTTGTTCAAATGTCGACACTGGGGTCAAATATGGCCACTACGGGGGTCACAGTTTTACAGATTTATATAAAGAAATTGTTGTTGTTTCTTAAAACATGAGAGCACTTTGAGACAAGGCGAGTGGGTCTCTTGTTTATGGCTTGAAGTTGTACAATTTTCATAAAATCACTTCAAAAGTTTAAGCAAACTGAAATATATATATAGAGAGAATGTGACTTTTGATAAGGTATGCCATTAGGCCATATAAAATTAATTCCCAGTTTATCATCCCCGCCCGCCCCGAATATTTTATGCCGCCCCGACAATTTTTATTTTGTCCGAAAAAAAAATTCAACTGTCAAAGAGTCGTCTTTCCGTGACGGAAAATGCTTTAATATTTAGCCCGAACCGGCAATACCGGAAATACATTTTCTAAACAAATTGGACATCGAGCAATAAGAAGTAAGTTATATTGAGAACTTCAACTTTTAAAACTCACATACATGGTAGTTTATATCATTATAAATACAAATGTATGCTATAGCAGTGACAATTGGTAATAAAGAGAGTGTTCAAAACATAATACTTCTGGTTATAAATATTTTTGTGATGTTTGATGTCATCTCAGGAAAATAAAAAATAAAAAATAAAATTGCACCCCCCGCCCTAATTTTTTCCAAAATTTGGATGATAAACTGGGAATTAATTTGATATGGCCTTATGAAGACTTAACCATGTTTACAAATCGCATATTGAATAAATCCACGAACTAAAATCACAAAGTAGATCACTCATTTTCAACTAATTGCAAAAAGAAACAGAAAAAGAATTGAATTGAATTGAATGTGGTTTAACGGCTCATCAACACAGTATAGGTTATTTAGAGCCGCCCCAGAGAGAGGGGAAGGATACATAGGAATCCGGGAACCTGCCCTACTCTTATTATCGAATAGATTCCTATGGTTCTTTAACGTGCTCGGAGGATAGACCGATACACGGGACCGACCGGTTTACGTCCCCATCCGACGGACGAGGCTAAGGTAAAGTGTCTTGCCCAAGAACACACCAACGGAACTCAGTGGCACCACGGAGGATTGAACCCGGGGCCTCCGGTTACAAATCCGCCGCGCTACCGACTGCGCCACGCCAGCCCCTCACAAAAAGAAAAGAATTTTACGGTTTAACTGTTTATGTTTAGGTGTTTGTTATACAAATTATAAAATATCCCGCCAAATTACGACAAAATTACACTTACAAAAACAGTTTATCAAAACTCTATCCAGGTGTTCAGCTCATATAATAATGCATATGTGTCGCTTAAGTCTGTTTATTCATGGGTTCTTATAATACACGTGATTGAAAAATTGTGAAATGAATTAACCATTTTTTTTTTTTTTTGTCTGGCTGGTTATTGCTTTTTATATTGTATCTATAGAGTTTTGATTCTCAAACGATGCAAGTTATGTATATACCTCGTGGTCAGTAGGTTTAGAAACGATGTACATATGTTGTAAAATGTGGCTGTTGTTGGCGAGATAGCTACTTTAACTGCAGTAGCACCTGTATGTCGGATATAGCTTTCAGAGTAAACATCAGTAAACTAACCCTGATCACTAAATGTAATCTATCTCGATGCATTGGGTACCGATTCTTATCTGGAAGCATTTAAAAAAATGTTATCTTATACTCTTATGTATGTTATATTGTCACATTAAGTTATATTATTTAAATGAGATAATATGTGCTGAGTATTCTTAATTGTCCTTTTTTATTCCAAGGCATTAATTGCCAAGTTTATCAAAACAGCAATGAGCTGGGCATATATAAGGCTTGCAGGCATATTGCAACTCTACATACATGAACTTGATGCTAACTTGCTAGATAAGAGAGACCGTTGTGAACCCAGCTTCTTTGATATAACCTTAATCACGGATTAACATTTTAGTTGTATTTTAATGCAGTCATGCTGCTTCAGCGCATAAAGCCTGTTGATGCAGTGGATAGCATGGGGGACTTTAAATTCAGAGGACCCTGTTTCAAGCCTCACCGGAGCCAGTTAATTTTGTCGACACTTTTACCCTCGTCCGTCGGATTTTTCCTCCCATCATGTTAAAGAAACATAGGTGTCTATTCGTCAGTAGGGGAGGTTCCTAAATCCCCACCTCCCCAAAAGAACACACAAAAAATCACACTCCCCCTCTCTCTTCATTGGCAATACACCTTTTTAGGTAATAATCATTCCACTTGCACTTGCATGCGCAAAAGTAGGGTTGATGCTTACTATCCTAGGTTAATTCCTTACTCTAAATCAAGTACGGAGAACATCACAACCTATGTTTAGATATATATCCTAAGCAGGTGATATTTTAACAACTGCACCAATACTAACAAATAGTTGCCATGGTAAGTAGTTAGTACAGTGATCTGGGTATCACACTAAAGATATTAATTTTATTCGTCGACGCCGTGTGGTTCCCGGGCAAGAAGAATATGACCACTGCATATCCAGGCAGAGGGGTAAAATTTCCCCGAATATATGTTCATTTTGTCATTTTTGTTCATTATTTTCATCATGAAACCTGTATTGTTTCAGGTGCTACTTCAGTGGTGGCAGTGATCGTGGCCACCACTGATGGAGCATGAGCAGACACCACTGACGGAGCATGAGCAGCCACCCGACAGAACCCGAGCAGCCACCCATGACAGAGCTCAAGCAGCCACCCATGACAGAGCCCGAGCAGCCACCCATGACAGAGCCCGAGCAGCCACCCATGACAGAGCCCGAGCAGCCACCCATGACAAAGCCCGAGCAGCAACCCATGACAAAGCCCGCAGACACCCATGACAGAGCCCGAGCAGACACCCATGACAGAGCCCGAGCTGACACCCATGACAGAGCCCGAGCAGACACCCATGACAGAGCCCGAGCAGCCACCCATGACAGAGCCCGAGCAGCCACCCATGACAGAGCCCGAGCAGCCACCTATGACAGCCCGAGCAGCCACCCATGACAGAGCCCGAGCAGACACCCATGACAGAGCCCGAGCAGACACCCATGACAGAGTCCGAGCAGCCACCTATGACAGATACAAGGTGAGTGAATCTGCTGTTTAAACTTTAGTCTATATATCTAACTACAAACACAGGTTTGGCTTCATTTAATGGCAACTTTTTCCAAAGCAAAATGATTTCTATTTGTTCATGCTTCTATGTAGGGTATAGTTTATTGAAATTTTATGTATATCAGGTATTGTGTGCACTTAATCAGTTATTCAGCGTTCAAACATGACATTCTTTTCTAAATAAATATCTGCTTTTATAACTTTTATTTTAAGTTGTTGAAAATATATGTATTACTAAAGGTATAAATCTGGAGAAAACGTGCTCATCCAACATGGAAGTACTTTGCTGCCTGCAGTTGTAAGTTGGTTCGAGTGTTGAAATGTTCATTTAAACTTTTACATTCTTGTTTGACATTTTAAAACATTTTAAATATGCCCTCTTAATGTATTGAAATTAATAGCAAAAGATGTTCATTATCCATAAAATATGAATTGACATTGATTTTAAAATGTCAGGTTTACTTGTTTCACAGTTTCAGTTTCCTTGTTATTTTTTATATTCTGTTTGATGTTTGGATTTAATTCTATTATATATTACTTTTTCACCGTTAAAATCTGTATTTAAAGTTACCAGATAAATTCTTGCTGTTTTTACATATACATGACTTCATAATGATTTTGTTTAAGAACCTATATATTGTACATTAAATTATTGTTTTATACATGTATGTATCATGCTTTCACAAAATGACTCCAACATCAGTCTTGCCAAACTGCTTTTCATCTTTGAGAGCTCTATAAAACAAAATTGTATACAAACATAAGAATAAAGTCTGTGTACATCTCCTTTCCTAAAATACTTCTAAATGAATTCAGTTAAAAACTAGTTAAATGGGAAGTGCCAAAATCATTTAGAGACTTTGTATGCTCTATGTTTTTATGGTAAATTTCTGCTTCAGGTGGATAAATGGCCATGGGTTAAATTTTATGAAAAGGCAAAGAAGAACACTTGGCACATGAACACCATCAGACACTGCGTTTTGCCTTCAGATGTGGTAAAAAAACCTTACTTCCACCAGACGTGGCAGTGGTTGGAACACGTGTGCTCTACATATTTGACGCTAAGTATTTTTAAAAAGCAACACAAATCTTAATTTAATGCACAATTAATTACTGTCAACAGGTTGAGACCTGGGTCAGACTGCATGCCAGCCGAGTGGTTTTCAAACTGTTAGCAAATTTGTATGACTGTATACAAACACAAGTGCAAGTACTTAAACATTTGAACTATGCTCTGATTGTTTAACAGATTGTTTAATAGAAAACTGGTTTATTATAAATATAAATAATAAAGCATTACTGTCAATAGAAATTTTGTACACAATTATACTTGTTTCGAGGTTTTGTGCTGCAATTTTTCAATAGATTGTGTTACAGAACACTTTTAACCAACGATAACCAGTGGGGGAGCACTTCAACATTTGAGCAGTGACATGGGAAAATCAACCTAGTGGCTGTTGCCACCAGTGTGGACAATGATTAGACTGCAAGGATGTGCAGGCTTATCTGGTCCACAATGGTTGCTGGAAGCCAGTAGGTCGATTTTCGCACGTGTACCATGGGTCATTTAACTAATCAGTCAATGTTTTTTTTCTGTTTCAGGATTTTGAAGAAAGACTGGAAAAAGACAATATATATACATGTGTTTCAATGTAAAACTTTGTGGTTTAATAAAGTAGGTTCTTCAAATGTGTGTCTTTAATGAAATATACTGGAAAAGTGCATGTGATTGCTGCTGCTATATGTATATGCTGCTGATTAGTCTGGCTATTGACAATTTGATTTCTCATTAATGAGAAATCAAATTGCCAATAGGCAGACTAATATACAGTACAATGGTTTCGTCATGACTCACACTCGCAGATACATGTTAAATAAAGGTGATATTATGTTATGCTAAATATGCAGTCCTTCATCTTGCCTGAACCCCAAGGATGCATTGTGCTTGCAGAGCCTTGCTAGATGGCTGAAGAGGGCTGGCGTGGCGCAGTTGGTAGCGCGTCGGATGGGGACGTAAACCGGGCGGTCCCGTGTATCGGTCTATCCTCCGAGCACGTAAAAGAACCATAGAAATCTATTCGATAATAAGAGTAGGGCAGGTTCCCGGATTCCTATGTATCCTTCCCCTCTCTCTGGGGCGGCTCTAAATAACCTATACTGTGTTGATGAGCCGTTAAACAACATTCAATTCAATTAGATGGCTGAAATGGTTAAAGCACAATATCCACTCACCATAAAGCTATGTTATACACAGGCAAGCATGCTCCAGAGGGTGACTAACTAGCCAAAGGGTGCATAAAGAAGGGTGAGGTGCTTATACGTATACATAGATGAGAAATGTATCATCATCACTACATGCATAGTGCCACATATATAGAAGCAAGGATTGATAGATTATTATTAACACAGCTATGGTGAGCCCCACACTAGGGTTGCATTGAAAGGAGCCATCTTCCGATTCAAAAACTACAGCAAGCAGATAGGAAAATAACACACAATGTAAGAGTGACCGTGAATATATTATAAGCCAACATTAACGCCTATGTTACATTCTGTTTCAAAAAAAGACTCAGAGCATCAACAGGTTCAAAATTCAATGTGTTTGGTCAAGAAATGATATTAGAATCAAAAAATTCCACTTTCATAACCACAAATGTTGACTTTCTTTTATTATAACCTACTATGGTAATTAATATGTCAAATGTAACGGGCACACATGCTTACTATAGTCAAAATGTCAAATGTCACGTCCACACAAAGTCGGTTAAAAATGGTAGAATCGTGTAGTTTATATTAACACTTACTAAGCTGTAGGTCAAATAGGTGCTTATACTTGCAAATTGGGGTTATCTTTTTGTCATTATAACAACGTTTACATGCAGAAAATAAATTTAACTAAAAAATACATCTAGAAACAAGAGAGCCTGCGGACGCTCTACTGGCTAAAGATAAAGTTTATGCACAAGGGGCCATAACTCTTTCAAATATCGTTCAACCAGAACATGGTGATGACATAGGCAACTAGGCTTGGTACTGATTGTCCCTGACAAGTTTCTTTGAAATCCAGCCAGAGGTTCAGGAGAACTAGTCTGTACAAAGTTAGTGTATTAAAACTTTTAAGGGGCCATAACTCTGCCAAAATTCATTCAACCAGAACACGACAATGATAGGTGCAACTAGGCTTGGTACTGATCATCCCCATCAAGATTCGTTGAAATCCAGTAAGGAGTTCAGAACAGACTAATCTGGTTTCTCTATTAAAACCTTTAAAGGGCCATAACTCTGACGAAAATCATTCAACCCGAATATGGCGATGATATGCAAAACTAGGCTTGATACTGATCATCCTTGTCAAGTTTCGTTAAAATCCAGCCAGGGGTTCAGGAAAACTAGCCCGGAAAATGTTTGTGTATCAAAAACCTTTAAAGGGCCATAACTCCACCAAAAATTCTGTTAACCGGAATGCGACGGTGATATGCAGAACTAAGCTTGGTGCTGATCATCCCTGTAAAGTTTCGTTGAAATGTGGGGAGACGTTCAGGAGAATAGTCCAGACAAAGTTTGTGTATTAAAACCTTTAAAGGGCCATAACTCTGCCAAAATTCCTTCAACAGGAACACGGCAAAGATTTGCACAACTAGACCTGGAACTGATCATCCCTAAAAAGTTTTGTTTAAATCCGGCCAGGGGTTCAGGAATACTAGTCAGGACAAAGTTTGTTTATTAAAACCTTTAAAGGGACATAACTCCGCCAAAATCATTCAACTGGAATGCAGTGACGATATGTACAACTAGGCTTGGTACTGATCATCCTTGAAAAATGTCAATGAAATTTGGCCAAATGAAGGCCCTTTCTTCTTAATGAGGCCAAAATATAGCATATTTCAGAAAATAAAATCAAGGGCCATAACTCCGGTGTAAATGGTCTAATCTGGCTGGTTTTCAAACTTGTCGGAGCTTTCATTGATAGTAACAATCTGGTAAAGTTTGGTAAAGATCAGATGAAAAATGAAGACCCTATCGTATTAACAAGGCAAAATATAACATTTTTAACTAAATCAAGGGCCATAACTCCACTGTTACTAGTCCGATCTGACTGGTTTTCGAACTTATCCGAGCTTTCATTGATATTAACAAGATGGTAAAGTTTGGTAAAGATCCGATGAACAATGAAGCCCCTATCGTCTTAACGAGGCAAATTATAGCATTTTGAACTAAATCAAGGGTCATAACTCCGCTGTTACTAGTCCAATATGAATTGGTTTTCAAACTTGTCCGAGCTTTCATTGATACTAACAATCTGATAAAATTTGGTAAAGATCGGATGAACAATGAAGCCCCTATCGTCTTAACGAGGCAAAATATAGCATTTTTAATTAAATCAAGGGCCATAACTCCGCTGTTACTGGTCCGATATGGCTGGTTTTTCGAACTTGTTCGAGCTTTCAAAGACATTAACAATGTGGTAAAGTTTGGTAAAGATAGGATGAAAAATGAAGGCCCTATTATCTTAACGAGGCAAAATATAGCATTTTGAACTAAATCAAGGGTCAAAACTCCACCGATACTGGTCCGATCATGCTGGTTTTCGAACTTGTTCGAGCTTTCATTGATAGTAACGATCTGGTAAAGTTTGGTAAAGATCAAGTGAAAGATGAAGGCCCTATCGTCTTAACGAGGCAAACCTTAGCATTTTTAACTAATCAAGGGCCATAACTCCGCCAATACTGGTCCAATCTGGCTGGTTTTCGAACTTGTCCGAGCTTTCATTAACATTAACAATCTGATAAAGTTTGGTAAAGATCGGATGAACAATGAAGCCCCTATCGTCTTAACGAGGCAAAATATAGCATTTTTAACTAAATCAAGGGCAATAACTCCGCTGTTAATAGTCCGATCTAGCTGGTTTTCGAACTTGTCCGAACTTTCATTGATTTTAACAATCTGTGCAAGTTTGGTAAAGATCAAATAATAAATGAAGGTGCTAGAGTGTTCACAGGGCTAAATATGGCATTTTTCAGCAAATCAAGGGCCATAACTCCGTTGAAATTATTTTGATCTTGCCGGTTTTCAAAACTTGTTCAAGCTTTCATTGACATAAAGACACTGGCAAAGTTAAGTAAAGATCCGATTAATATTGAAGGCCCTAGAGTGTTCACAAGGCAGAAAATAGCATTTTTCAGAAAAAACAAGGCCCATAACTCCAGTGTTACTGATCTGATTTAGCTGGTTTCGAACTTGTTCGAGCTTTCATTGATATTAACAAGCTGTGCAAGTTTGGTAAAGATCAAATAATAAATGAAAGTGCTAGAGTGTTCAGAAGGCAAAAAATGGCATTTTTCAGAAAATACAAGGGCCATAACTCTGGTGTTACTGACCCAATTCAGCTGATTTTCGAACTTGTCCAAGCTATAATTGGTATTAACAATCTGTGCATCAAATAATAAATGAAGATGCTAGAGCGTTCACAAGACAGAAAATAGCAATTTTCAGAAAAAACAAGGGCCACAACTCCGGTGTTACTGATCCGATTTGGCTGGTTTTCGAACTTGTCCGAGCTTTCATTGATATTAACAATCTGTGCAAGTTTGGTAAAGATCAAATAATAAATGAAGGTGCTAGAGTGGTCACAAGGCCTAATACAGCATTTTCAGCAAAACAAGGGCCATAACTCCGGTGAAATTATTCCGATCTGGCTGGTTTTCGAACTTGTCCGAGCATTCATTGATATTAACAACCTGTTAAAGTTTGGTAAAGATCGGATGAAAAATGAAGGCCCTATGGTGGTAACAAGACAAAAGTTAACGACGGACGGACGACGGAAAACTCGTCATCCCATAAGCTCTGCTGGCCTTGGCCAGTAGAGCTAAAAACAGTAACGTCCGTCACTTTAAAACAAACAACGTAATGGGAAAAAAGGAGCGCCACCTTCATTTCTGATGTGTTCATAAGAAAAACATTCATTCAATCATATTAAGATTTAATTGCCTGCTTAAAAAAGAAAAGAACTAATGCCATAATTTAAAAAAAAATATGTCAATATAAAATCCGTCACATTTTAAGTGTCACAATTTATAATGATTTTTTCAAAGAAATAATGGATGAACTATCTTTTTTGGCAAATTCTTCTAACTTTAACAATCGTGTTGCCTAAAAAACACAGATATAAAGCTAAAATTTAAATGAGAATTTTTTGTTGTGACGGACGTTATTTTTTCCATTTATCTGATAAGGAGCCATATGTTATTGCTGTAATTTGCTTTATCTGTTCACTGATTTGTGAAATTAAGCAGTTTAAAATAAAGTAAAGTAATACCAGCTAAAGCGTTATGGTTTATCAACTAAATAATATGTAAATATATTTCACCTGAAAATATTTTAAGTTGGCTATACACTAAAATAAACTAGAAATTGTTATTGTCCATGGGACAAAAACGTATGGCTCCCCCAATAGCCCGAACAGGCATAACTGACGACTCTAGGTCCAACCGTCCTCTATTGATCTGAGATCGTTTTGAATCAATATCCCTGTGACTGAATCTACTATCTGTATCAGTAAGGCCACATAAAAAAATATGTGTGGTTCAGGTAACCCAGGGCACGAAAATCCCACTCGTCCGCTCGCTATGACGAGTGCTTATTGATGCAGGACGAGTAGAAATTCAGATGAATTCTTTAAAGATTTATCAATTCGGCCATTCAAATATTGCGTCAGACGAGTAACTCAGAAACAAATTTTCTTGCCCTGGGTAACCCGACCGACCCTATTATTTTAAGGGGCCGACCCTAAAACTTTTTATGCAAAAATAAAAAATTAAAAAAAAAAAATTAAAAATATTAAAAAAAAAAAAATTAAAAAAATTAAAAAAATATTTAAAAAAAAAAAATTAAACAAAATTTAACAAAAAAAATTAAACAAAATAAAACGGTCAATGACCTTGAAGCTCTACTGATTGATTTTGATTTCAGGAAGTAGTCGCTACAAACTTTTTTTTTGAAAATTTATTTTTAGCCGTGGCAGCCATCTTGAATTTCCGGCAGACCTGAAATTTTGCTAGGATCAATTAGACATCAAGAGCAACATTCCTGTGAAGTTCATGAAAATCCGTCAAGTAGTTTCAGAGGAGTAGGCGCTACAAGTTTTCATTATATAATTCTATGTAAACAAAGATGGCCGCTGACAGCCATGTTTAACATCGAATCAAAATGATTTTTGACAAGGACCAACATCATGTAATGCTGATCATTTTAGAAAAAGTCCCATATCAATATCACTTATAGTTTTCAAGAAGTAGTCGCTACAAACTTGCATTTTGAAAATCTATTTTTAGCCATGGCGGCCATCTTGAATTTCCGGCCGACCTGAAATTTTGCTAGGATCAATTAGACATCAAGAGCAACATTTCTATGAAGTTTCATGAAAATCCGTCGAGTAGTTTCAGAGAATAGTCGCTACAAGTTTTCATTATATAACTCTATGTAAACAAAGATGGCCACTGGCAGCCATGTTTAATGTTGAATCAAAATAATGTTCGACTCGGATAACCATCATGTCATGCTGATCATTTTAGAAAAAGTCCCATATCAATATCACTTATAGTTTTCAAGTAGTCGCTACAAACTTGTATTTTGAAAATCTATTTTTAGCCATGGTGGCCATCTTGAATTTTCGGCCGACCAGAAATTTTGCTAGGATCAATTAGACATCAAGAGCAACAT
This sequence comes from Cyrtodaria siliqua, assembly GCA_037043455.1. NCBI lineage: Eukaryota > Metazoa > Mollusca > Bivalvia > Adapedonta > Hiatellidae > Cyrtodaria > Cyrtodaria siliqua. The sequence continues at coordinate 41,569 of JAWPHD010005669.1, read as the reverse complement.
TTCTGTGAAGTTTCATGAAAATCCGTCAAGTAGTTTCAGAGGAGTAGTCGCTACAAGTTTTCATTATATAACTCTATTTAAACAAAGATGGCCACTGGCAGCCATGTTTAATGTCGAATCAAAATAATGTTCGACTCGGATAACCATCATGTCATGCTGATCATTTTAGAAAAAGTCCCATATCAATATCACTTATAGTTTTCAAGAAGTAGTCGCTACAAACGTTGTTTTTTTAAAAATCTATTTTTAACTGTGGCAGATATCTTGAATTTCTGGCCGATCTGAAATTTTGCTAGGATCAATTAGACATTAAGAGCAACATTCCTGTAAAGTTTCATGAAAATCCATCAAGTAGTTTCAGAGGAGTAGTCGCTACAAGTTTTCATTATATAACTCTATGTAAACAAAGATGGCCGCTGGCAGCCAAGTTTAACGTCAAATCAAAACGATTTTCGACAAGGACCAACATCATGTTATGCTGATCATTTTAGAAAAAGTCCCATATCAATATCACTTATAGTTTTCAAGAAGTAGTCGCTACAAACTTGTATTTAAAAAATCTATTTTTAGCTTTGGCGGCCATCTTGGATTTCACATCAACATGAATTTTTGCTAGGATCAACTAGACTTCATGGGCAACATTTCTGTAAAGTTTTATGAATATCCATCCAGTAGTTTCAGAGGAGTAGTCGCTACAAATAAAAGTTAACGGACAGACGGACGGACGGACAGACGGACGGACAGACGGACGGACGACGGACGCCGCACCACGGCATAAGCTCTGCTGATCTCTGATCAGTAGAGCTAAAAATCAATAGGGGTCATCTACTGGTCATGACCAACCATCCTTCCAAGTTTGAGGACCCTAGGTCCAACCATTCTCTAGTTATTGATCGGACATAGTTTTGATAGTCAATGTCACCGCAACCTTGACCTTTGACCTAGTGACCCCAAATCAATAGGGGTCATCTACTTGTCATGACCAACCATCCCTCCAAGTTTGAGAACCCTAGGTCCAACCATTCTCTAGTTATTAATCGGACATCGTTTTAATAGTCAATGTCACCGCAACCTTGACCTTTGACCTAGTGACCCCAAAATCAATAGGGGTCATCTACTTGTCATGACCAACCAACCTTCCAAGTTTGAGGACCCTAGGTCCAACCATTCTCTAGTTATTGATCGGACATCGTTTTGATAGTCAATGTCACCGCAACCTTGACTTTTGACCTAGTGACCCCAAAATCAATACTGCAGTGCTCAAGAAATAGGATAGCCCGACGCCCGGGGCTCCTCGAAATCCATTCCGGGCCTGTCTCATTTTGCACATGAGGAGCCCGTCGGGCCTGTCTATAAAAAAAAAAAAAAAAAAAAAAAAAAATCCCCCAAAAAATCAGTTTTACTGGATCTCAAGCTCAAGTTCCTCAAGACAAAATACTCCCATGTGTATTGTGAACTGTGAAAACACTTGCAATAAAGTAATTAAAATGTGTTATACACACATTGAAACAATAAGAAGTTTGAATATTTTGCCTGGCTTCGTGTTGGCAGTTTGTCACAACTTTGAGGTCGACAATTGTTGGCATAAAACTCATTATTCTGCTATTAGGGTTGTGTTTTCTTTCCTTTGTGATAAGAAATACGTTTTTTGTCATTAAAAACACACTAATGCATGAAAAAAAATCGTTATTGATGGTATTTCGATTGAATGTTTGTGAAATGTTCGGGCCGTAAAAGTGCGGTGTCATAGTAGTTCGGATGGTACATAATTTCGGATATAATTTTTTTTTTTTTTTTTTTTCTTTTTTTTTTACATAATCAGTTAAGAAAAGAAAAATATATATACTGTATTATATGTATAAATACAGATATAAAGTATATTTCTATTCATTATTTAAGGTGTAAGGAGTTCCTGGAATCCTCCTTTTAAATGAATTCTAGTTTAGGCTCCTAATTCTTTACTTGGAGAAAGTGGTGACAAAAAGAAAAAATATAGCCAGAGGAGGCTCTGATAGTCTCATAAAACCTGATTAAAAATTTGGCTCCAAGTTTAGCTCCAGTTTCACCAAGTCGGCTCTGATTACTATCGTTTGGCAAAAGTGCTAGTACTCTCCTTTGCATTGGTTATAAATTACTATGTAATATTCTATTCTAACATATTTTAAACGAAACGGTAAATAAGTCCGCTGACCAGGGAGCATAAAGTGGTAGCAAAAAGAAAAATATAGTCAGAGCCTCAGAGGAGGAGAGCCTCAGAGGAGGTTCTGAGCTTGATTAATACATACGTAACAAAATCAATGAGTGCTATAAAAGTGAATAAAGACACATTTCCAATAATAAAAAAATATTGGACCTTTCCATTTTAAATTAGGGCCTGTCCATTTCAAATCAGGGCCTGTCCATTTCAAATCGGGGCCTGTCCATTTTCAGAAGCAACAAGCCCTGGGCCTGTCTCTTAAAATAATTTTCTTTGAGCACTGAATAGGGGTCATCTACTTGTCATGACCAACCATCCTTCCAAGTTTAAGGACCCTAGGTCCAACCATTCTCTAGTTATTGATCGGAAATCGTTTTGATAGTCAATGTCACTGCAACCTTGACCTTTGACCTAGTGACCCCAAAATCAATAGGGGTCATCTACTTGTCATGACCAACCATCCTTTCAAGTTTGAGGACCCTAGGTCCAATCACTCTCTAGTTATTGATCGGACATCGTTTGTGACACAGACACGCACGCAGAGAAACAGACAGACAGAAAGCACAAAATCAATATGGCTCCCCTACCACACAAAGTGTGGGGAGCCATAATTACATAAATAACAAATTCCTGAAAACACTCACCTAAAATAAAGTCTCAATTATTTTTAGGCCAAACAAAATAATAGTTGTGTTTACGGTTACCCGACCTACCCTAGAAATTCCCGCCTACCCTATGGTTTTTATTGCATTCCAAAAAAAAAATCAAGCCGACCCCCGTCCGTAATGGATTATAATCTCCCTGTCAGGCAGGCGCCTGATTGAGTTGATAGATATCAGGGTTCTCAATAGACGCGTACACACGCGTTTTGACGCATGGAAATTCAATTTGACCCAATTCTGACGCAGCTAATTTACCACCTGTGCGTTTTTATGAAGCGCGTGTATTTGCTTCCAAGCATCAATCCAATACACACGTACCTATTTTCGATAGTCCAAACATCACAATAATGTCAGAGCACGCACTGCATAACAGTGATTGACACCTTGGCTGACGACCTTGATCGCCTCTCGACCAATCAAATTCGCTGGCTGCTGTCACAGCTTGTGTGCGGAAATAGACTGTCTATAAATGGTGTCATTGTGTAATCTAATTGCTGCTATTGTGTTAATAATTTAACGATTATCTTTGAAGTTTATGATGCTTTTTGCGGGTGGAGACTATTATGACCTCATTGGATTAATTGGTTAATTGATTGCTACCGGCTTCTGATTGATTACCGGTTAATTAGACCGAACTGAAATAAAACAAGTGCTAGCGGTCAAACATGTGAAAAATATAACAAGAGGCCCAAGAGGGCCTGTGGACGCTCTACTGGCTCAAGATAAAGTTTATGTATAAGGGGCCAAAAATCATTCAACCAGAACATGGCAATGATAGGTGCAACTAGGTTTAGTACTGATCATTCTCGCCAAGATTCGCTGAAATCAGAAGAGACTAATCTGGACAAAGTTTGTGTATTAAAACATTTAAAGGGTCACAACTCTGCCAAAAATCATTCAACCGAAATATGGCGATGATATGCACAACTAGGCTTGATACTGATCATCCTTGTCAAGTTTCGTCTATATCCAGCCAGGGGTTCAGGAGAACTAGCCCGGAAAAAATTGTGGTATCAAAAAAAATTAAAGGGCCATAACTCTGCCAAATATCTGTTAACCTGGAACGTGACGACGACATGCACAACTAGGCTTGGTGCTGATCATCCCTGCAAAGTTTTATTGAAATCTGGCGAGGGGTCAGGAGAAGTAGATCAAAGTTTGTGTATTAAAACCTTTAAAGGGCCATAATTCTGCCAAAAAAATCATTCAACTGGAATACGGCAATGTTTTGCACAACTAGACATGGAATTGATCATCCCTAAAAAGCTTTGTTAAATCCGGCCAGGGGTTCAAGAGAACTAGTCAGAACAAAGCTTGTGTATTAAAACCTTTAAAGGGCTATAACTCCGCCTAAATCATTCAACCGGAACACGGTGACTATGTACAACTAGGCTTGGTACTGATCATCCCTGCAAAGTTTCAATGAAATCCGGCCAAATGAAGGCCCTTTCGTCTTAATGAGGCCAAGATATAGCATATTTCAGAAAATCAAGGGCCAAGACTCCGATGTAAATGGTCCAATCTGGATGGTTTTCAAACATGTCCAAGCTTTCATTGATATTAACAATCTGGTAAAGTTTCTTAAAGATCGAATGAAAGATAAAGGCCCTATCGTCTTAACGAGTCAAAATATAGCATTTTTAACTAAATCAAGGGCCATAACTTCGCTGTTAATCGTCCGATCTAGCTGGTTTTCGACCTTGTCTGAGCTTTCATTTATATTAACAATTTGTGCAAGTTTGCTAAAGATCAAATAATAAATGAAGGTGCTAGAGTGTTCACAAGGCTTAATATGGCATTTTTCAGCAAAAACAAGGGCCATAACTCCGGTGGAATTATTTCGATCTTGCCGGTTTTCAAACTTGTCCGAGCTTTCATTGATATAAAGACACTGGCAAAGTTAAGTAAAGGTCCAATTAATATTGAAGGCCCTAGAGTGTTCACAAGGCAGAAAATAGCATTTTCCAGAAAAAACAAGGGCCATAACTCCGGTGTTACTGATCCAATTTAGCTGGTTTTCGAACTTGTTTGAGCTTTCATTGATATTAACAATCTGTGCAAGTTTGGTAAAGATCAAATAATAAATGAATGTGCTAGAGTGTTCACAAGGCAGAACATGGCTTTTTCAGAAAAAACAAGGGCCATAACTCTGGTGTTACTGACCCAATTTGGCTGATTTTCGAACTTGTCCAAACTATCATTGGTATTAACAATCTGTGCAAGTTTGGTAACGATCAAATAATAAATGAAGGTGTTAGGGCGTTCACAAGGCAGAAAATAGCAATTTTCAGAAAAAACAAGGGCCATAACTCCGGCGTTACTGATCTGATTTGGCTGGTTTTCGAACATGTCCGAGCTTTCATTGATATTAACAATCTGTGCAAGTTTGGTAAAGATCAAATAATAAATGAAGGTGCTAGAGTGTTCACAAGGCTTAATATGGCATTTTTCAGCAAAACAAAGGACCATAACTCCTGTGAAATTTATCCGATCTGGCTGGTTTTCGAACTTGTTCGAGCTTCCATTGATATAAAGACACTGGTAAAGTTTCGTAAAGATTCGATTAATAATGAAGGCCCTAGGCCCTAGAGTAGAGTGTTCACAAGGCAAAAGTTAACAGACGGACGACAGACGGACGACGGACGACGGACAACTCGCCATCCCATAAGCTCTGCTGGGTTTCGGCCAGTAGAGCTAAAAATCGGCAAAAATAAAATTGACTTTATTTGTGTTTGTTGACGTTGTTTTTTATTTGTGTTTGTTGTTTGTTAATTTTGTTTTACGCACGTTTTAAAGAACAAAGAAATATAATTTTAATGAGGATAATTTCAATATTTATAAATCGGCGAAATGTACATAAACAGCGCGTATTTTAACCTGGGTTATCGTTCAGTCAAAACTTATCGGACATTACGCATTGTTATATTTTGTGTTGACAATACTATTTTTGTGCTGTCGAGTAACGGACTTTATTAATTTATGTATACATGTTCAAAATTTATGTATGTTCTGTTCAATACAAAAATGGCGCAAAGAAGTATATTTTCATTTATGTCATCGCAGTCTACGAAACGGCCTGTGTGTTGGGGATGCACTGCCTGAGGTGTGGTCTGAGGTAGTCTCATTTATTTGACGTCTTCGGGTGCCATTTTTTTTTTTTTTTACATACGGACGTTTATAGATGCACCCTAGGTGCAGTCTGACCCCGAAGAAGCAGAAAATAAGAGAGCTAGTACTATAATAACACCAATAACTTATAATATATAATATCACCAATAACTTATAATTTTAACAGATGTGGACCCCAACTTATTAAACAGCCTTTAATAACTTTGAATCTTTGACATAATGACACATTATTGTAAAATGGAATAGTAGTTTTTTAAGTTCAAATGCATATCCTTGCACACCTTTCTTGGCAATAAAATATTTACAGAATTCACAAAAATTGAAGTTATTAAAGGATGTTTTATAAAACGGCGCTTCCATTTGTTTGATTTATATTTGACCTTTGACATTTCAATGTAATGTAATATACATAGTGATATAGAACATGTGTAATATACATAGTGATATAGAACACAAGACGAGGCAGGAATTGTCCGGCACCAGTTTCAGCACCATTTATTAAGGTTATACAAAATATGTCACAAAGTAGGTGATATTAAAGAGTGTGAACTTGCTCTATATCACGAGGAGTTTTATTGTCAGACAAAAATAAATAAAAATCCCTACCTACCCTACTAAATTGGCAATAAAAAGTAAAACCAAAAAAAAAGATTTCACCTACCTACCTACCCTATCTTTTTTTTCAATGTAACAGGAAACACAACTATTATTTTATTTGGCCTTATCAACAAAAACAAATCTAACTCATAAACAGTATTCATAAACACACTGTGCTGTTCTTTCTGAATCAAAATAAAGTAACTATTTATTAATATTTACTATCAATTAAACTGAAGACCTGGTTTCAACTTCAACCTGTAAGAAAGATCTAGGTCACTGTTTTGCTCTTGCAACTATTTATGTACATGAATGATCACCTGACTGAATTATCTGACCTGTCATTTGAACAGCCAATGAAAATGGGAGACACCAGAATTACCCTGTGACGTACGTTTATGCAAATAACTTGACATGACCTGCTGACATGTGACTTCAACAGCCAATGAAGATGGGAGACACCAGAAAATACATGGTGATGTCACAATTCAAGAACCAATGAAAAGCTACAACCTGTTTTGTCAAGGGAATACCATAGTAATCTCAGGGTCAATCAGTGTATCAACAATATGAAAACACACAATAGACTTGGGACTCTGCAATGGACAGAATGCAACAGCAAGACTGCTCAGTGTTAAATATTGGTAATAGGCAAATAGAATAGTAGGATAGATATAATTTTTGTGTTCTATCATGCAAATAATAGTGTCCCTTTACCTTCAGTTAAAGGGGTTGATGCACTAGTTTCAAACACTATTTATTTAATAGGGCTCTGAAAAACTTGAAAATAGCTGAAAGAATTATCAAAATGCCATGAAAAACAAAGGAGATAATTTTTTATGACCTATTGAAAATTTGCAAAGATCATAAATGGAGGTGGCCATCTTTGAACGATGACATCATCGCACCATTTTACCATATATGACATATTGACAAAATACATTTTATAGCAAAGAAAATCACTGCAAATGAAAATAACCATACAATTTATGCAAATTGATTAAAAATAAATATACAGATGTAAAATGTATAAATTATATGGTTATTTTCATTTGCAGTGATTTATCTTTGCTTTAAAATACATTTGGTCAATATGCCATAATAATGGTAAAAAGGCACGATGACGTCATTGTTCCAAGATGGCAGCCTCCATTTATGTTTTCTTGCAACATTTCAATAGGTCATATCCCATGGCATTTTGATAATTCTTTCAGCTTTTTTCAAGTTGTTATACTATGTTAAAATAAACCTTGTTTGAAAATAGTGCATCAACCCCTTTAAGTACTGTTAATTATCAAGTGAATCACTCTCTTACAATACTTTACAATATGCTCCCTGCAAAAATACTTGGCTACTTTTCTATGTGAAAAATGATATGCCATAACTTCAGACAGTATATAAAAATATGTTTCGACTCACCCTCTGCTGACTGGACTGTACTTTACTGTACTTTACTGTATAAAATACACACACTGTATCCAATATGCACAATAAATGTCCTGATATCACAATAATGTCCGAATATCACAAGTGTCCTAATATAAAATAAAATTTTAAATTGTCATAAAAGTGTCACTATTAAAGCACTTGTATAATTATGTCCTTGATCCTACAGCACCGGTTACCGTGATGAAGTCTAAAAGTCGTTGTCCTGGCATCATGATAATTTTATCCCCACACGTCCTGGTACCAAATAATAATCTGTATCTTCATGCGTCCTGGTATCGATATAATAATGTTTATCTCCACGCGTCCTGGTATCAATATTATAATAATGTTTATCACCACGCGTCCTGGTATGTGATATATCGTTTATCTCCACGCGTCCTGGTACGTGATATACTGTTTATCTCCACGCGTTCTGGTATGTGATATAATGTTTATCTCCAAGCGTCCTGGTATCGATATAATAATGTTTATCACCACGCGTCCTGGTATGTGATATGTTTATCTCCACGCGTCCAGGTATGTGATATAATGTTTATCTCCACGCGTCCTGGTATGTGATATAATGTTTATCACCACGCGTCCTGGTATCATTATTTTCATCTCCACACATCGTGTTCAGTAATATGTTTATCCCCAGCGGGGTCAGCGCTCGCTCTTCTGATCCTTATAACATAGCTGTCAGTTATTATGTTGGGCGCCAGTGAAGCTGACTGTAGTTTAGGTTTGTAACTTCCTAAATTGGGCCTGCACCACAAATAACTCGGTCGTATGGTTCATCTTTATTTACATATATGTACACACACATTCTCCAAGTTCCAAACAAAATGTGGGTATCTGCAATACATAATACAATGTATAAATATCAAGCAATCATATATTGGTACTTTAACACAATACTATCTTGACACAATATTATAACCTTAATATTGACAACATTGCTAATGTTTACACTCAAATATAATGTTTACTTGTGAGTACAAATAGTTCAACTGCATATAATATGTTCTTGTGCGTAGTACTACATAAGATTTATAGTCCTTAACATAGTCGCACATTAATACAGGCAAAGCTCGACACGGCCGAACCGACTATAGATAATTACGTATTATATATATATATATATTCCAATATACACCGATTTTTTCCTTCAAATAAATGAGTTTGTTGGGCGCCGCCATCTTGGATCACGTACAATAACATCACAAATAACGAGATTTAGTTTTGTCAACGTTAGTTTGTTATGGGAAACACCTCCAACGTCACGATATACCGTCACGACGGCGTCAAAAATTACGTGACGTTACGCGCAATGCTTGTAATAAGATTGAACGGTCAGCAATTATTTGTTCGTGTCTAGTGCATAAAATACGCGTCTACGAGAGTAAGTGGTTCAGACTAACGCAGTTTGAAAACTTTACCATTCTTCTGCCTGCACTCGACCTATGCTTCTCTCTGTCCTATCATTTAATTTTATTTATTTTTACCGCCAATAGAAATATCATGATCAAACATAACACCAGTTTCTTAAGGCATAGATGCAGATTTACGAGATTTGATATGCGCAGTCTACCGGGTGCATTACCAGTCTGCACGAAAATGTTTTTAGCCTTATAGTCTTCTGACTATCATTTTAATTAAATGGTATAGTCCGAAAGGGAATTTCATAGTCCGAAACTAAAGAACCGACTAGTTGGAAAAGAAAGTAGTTTAACAAAACATTTTATCAATTTCGTGGCTTAGCCACGGGCGCCCACTGAACCAACTGTTTTGCAAACACTTTACTCTTTTTGTTTGTACTCAGGGTTCTCCCCAGAAATTTCTGAAGGCCTGTTGTTTTTATTTTGCCACTTGGGGCGATTAAGAATAGGGTAATCACCATGCCACGCATCATTCTTTTATAATTAGAACATGGCAATGATAGGTGCAACTAGGTTTAGTACTGATCATTCTCGCCAAGATTCGCTGAAATCAGAAGAGACTAATCTGGACAAAGTTTGTGTATTAAAACAGTTAAAGGGTCACAACTCTGCCAAAAATCATTCAACCGAAATATGGCGATGATATGCACAACTAGGCTTGATACTGATCATCCTTGTCAAGTTTCGTCTATATCCAGCCAGGGGTTCAGGAGAACTAGCCCGGAAAAAATTGTGGTATCAAAAAAAATTAAAGGGCCATAACTCTGCCAAATATCTGTTAACCTGGAACGTGACGACGACATGCACAACTAGGCTTGGTGCTGATCATCCCTGCAAAGTTTTATTGAAATCTGGCGAGGGGTCAGGAGAAGTAGATCAAAGTTTGTGTATTAAAACCTTTAAAGGGCCATAATTCTGCCAAAAAAATCATTCAACTGGAATACGGCAATGTTTTGCACAACTAGACATGGAATTGATCATCCCTAAAAAGCTTTGTTAAATCCGGCCAGGGGTTCAAGAGAACTAGTCAGAACAAAGCTTGTGTATTAAAACCTTTAAAGGGCTATAACTCCGCCTAAATCATTCAACCGGAACACGGTGACTATGTACAACTAGGCTTGGTACTGATCATCCCTGCAAAGTTTCAATGAAATCCGGCCAAATGAAGGCCCTTTCGTCTTAATGAGGCCAAGATATAGCATATTTCAGAAAATCAAGGGCCAAGACTCCGATGTAAATGGTCCAATCTGGATGGTTTTCAAACTTGTCCAAGCTTTCATTGATATTAGCAATCTGGTAAAGTTTCTTAAAGATCGAATGAAAGATAAAGGCCCTATCGTCTTAACGAGTCAAAATATAGCATTTTTAACTAAATCAAGGGCCATAACTTCGCTGTTAATGGTCCGATCTAGCTGGTTTTCGACCTTGTCTGAGCTTTCATTTATATAAACAATATGGTAAAGTTTGGTAAAGATTGGATGAAAGATGAAGGCCCTATCGTCTTAATGAGGCAAAATATAGCATTTTTAACTAAATCAAGGGCATCAACTCCGCTGTTAATGGTCCGTTCTAACTGGTTTTTGAACTTGTCCGAGCTTTCATTGATATTAACAATTTGTGCAAGTTTGCTAAAGATCAAATAATAAATGAAGGTGCTAGAGTGTTCACAAGGCTTAATATGGCATTTTTCAGCAAAAACAAGGGCCATAACTCCGGTGGAATTATTTCGATCTTGCCGGTTTTCAAACTTGTCCGAGCTTTCATTGATATAAAGACACTGGCAAAGTTAAGTAAAGGTCCAATTAATATTGAAGGCCCTAGAGTGTTCACAAGGCAGAAAATAGCATTTTCCAGAAAAAACAAGAGGCCCAAGAGGGCCTGTGGACGCTCTACTGGCTAAAGATAAAGTTTAGGCACAAGGGGCCATAACTCTTTCAAATATCGTTCAACCAGAACATGGTGATGATATAGGCAACTAGGCTTGCAGGGCACGAAAATTCCACTCGTCCGCTCGCTATGACGAGTGCTCATTGATGCAGGACGAGTAGAAATTCAGATAAATTCTTTAAAAATTTATCAATTTGGCCATTCAAATATTGCATAGGATGAGTAACTGAGAAACAAATTTTCTTCCCCTGGCTTGGTACTGATTGTCCCTGACAAGTTTCGTTGAAATCCAGCCAGAGGTTCAGGAGAACTAGTCTGTACAAAGTTAAGTGTATTAAACCTTTTAAGGGGCCATAACTCTGCCAAAATTCATTCAACCAGAACACGGCAATGATAGGTGCAACTAGGCTAGGTACTGATCATCCCCATCAAGATACGTTGAAATCCAGCAAGGAGTTCAGAACAGACTAATCTGGACAATTCTCTATTAAAACCTTTAAAGGGCCATAACTCTGACAAAAATCATTCAACCCGAATATGGCGATGATATGCACAACTAGGCTTGATACTGATCATCCTTGTCAAGTTTGGTTAAAATCCAGCCAGGGGTTCTGGAAAACTAGCCCGGAAAATGTTTGTGTATCAAAAACCTTTAAAGGGCCATAACTCCACCAAAAATCTGTTAACCGGAATGCGACGATGATATGCACAACTTAGCTTGGTGCTGATCATCCCTGTAAAGTTTTGTTGAAATGTGGGGAGACGTTCAGGAGAATAGTCCAGACAAAGTTTGTGTATTAAAACCTTTAAAGGGCCATAACTCTGCCAAAAAACATTCAACCGGAACACGGCAAAGATTTGCACAACTAGACCTGGAACTGATCATCCCTAAACAGTTTTGTTTAAATCCGGACAGAGGTTCAGGAAAACTACTAAGGACAAAGTTTGTTTATAAAAACCTTTAAAGGGACATAACTCCGCCAAAATCGTTCAACTGGAACACAGTGACGATATGTACAACTAGGCTTGGTACTGATCATCCCTGAAAAATTTCAATGAAATTTCGCCAAATGAAGGCCCTTTCTTTTAATGAGGCCAAAATATACCATATTTCAGAAAATGAAATCAAGGGCCATAACTCCGGTGTAAATTGTCCAGTCTGGCTGGTTTTCAAACTTGTCGGAGCTTTCATTGATAGTAACAATCTGGTAAAGTTTGGTAAATATCGGATGAAAAATGAAGACTCCATCGTATTAACAAGGCAAAATATAGCGTTTTTAACTAAATCAAGGGCCATAACTCCGCTGTTACTGGTCCGATCTGGCTGGTTTTCAAACTTGTCTGAGCTTTCATTTATATTAACAATCTGGTAAAGTTTGATAAAGATCTGACGAAAAATGAAGGTCCTATCGTCTTAACGAGGCAAAATATAGCATTTTTAACTAAATCAAGGGCCATAACTACGCTGTTGCTGGTCCGATCTGGCTGGTTTTCAAACTTGTCTGAGCTTTCATTTATATTAACAATCTGGTAAAGTCTGATAAAGATCTGACGAAAAATGAAGGTCTTAACGAGGCAAAATATAGCATTTTTAACTAAATCAAGGGCCATAACTACGCTGTTGCTGGTCCGATCTGGCTGGTTTTCGAACTTGTCCAAGCTTTCATTGATATTAACAATCTGGTGATTTTTGGTAAAGATCGGATGAAAAATGAAGACCCTATCTTCTCAACGAGGCAAAATATAGGCTTTTTTTAACTAAATCAAGGGCCATAACTCCACTGTTACTAGTCCGATCTGACTGGTTTACGAACTTATCCGAGCTTTCATTGATACTAACAAGATGGTAAAGTTTGGTAAAGATCAGATGAACAATGAAGCCCCTATCGTCTTAACGAGGCAAAATATAGCATTTTGAACAAAATCAAGGGCCATAACTCCGCGCCGTTACTGGTCCGATATGTCTGGTTTTCGAACTTGTTCGAGCTTTCAATGACATTAACAATGTGGTAAAGTTTGGTAAATATAGGATGAAAAATAAAGGCCCTATTATCTTAACGAGGCAAAATATAGCATTTTGAACTAAATCAAGGGCCATAACTCTGCCGATACTGGTTTTCGAACATGTCCGAGCTTTCATTGATAGTAACAATCGGGTAAAAATTGGTAAAGATTGAGTGAAAGATGAAGGCCCTATCGTCTTAACGAGGCAACATTTAGCATTTTTAACTAAATCGAGGGCCATAACTCCGCCGATACTGGTCCAATCTGGCTGGTTTTCGAACTTGTCCGCGCTTTCATTGATATTAACAATCTGATAAAGTTTGGTAAAGATCGGATGAACAATGAAGCCCCTATCGTCTTAACGAGGCAAAATATAGCATTTTTAACTAAATCAAGGGCAATAACTCTGCTGTTAATTGTTCGATCTAGCTGGTTTTCGAACTTGTCCGAGCTTTCATTGATATTAACAATCTGTGCAAGTTTGGTAAAGATCAAATAATAAATGAAGGTGCTAGAGTGTTCACAAGGCTTAATATGGCATTTTTCAGCAAAATAAGGGCCATAACTCCATCGAAATTATTTCATTGATATAAAGACACTGGCAAAGTTAAGTAAAGATCCGATTAATATTGAAGGCCCTAGAGTGTTCACAAGGCGGAAAATAGCATTTTTCAGAAGAAAAAAAAGGGCCATAACTCCGGTGTTACTGATCAGATTTAGCTGGTTTTCGAACTTTTTCGAGCTTTTATTGATATTAACAATCTGTGCAAGTTTGGTAAAGATCAAATAATAAATGAAGGTGCTAGAGTGTTCACAAGGCAGAAAATGGCATTTTTCAGAAAAAAACAAGGGCCATAACTCTAGTGTTACTGACCCAATTCAGCTGATTTTCGAACTTGTTAAAGCTATAATTAGTATTAACAATATGTGCAAGTTTGGTAACGATCAAATAATAAATGAAGGTGCTAGAGCGTTCACAAGGCAGAAAATAGCAATTTTCAGAAAAAACAAGGGCCATTACTCCGGTGTTATTGATCTGATTTGGTTGGTTTTCGAACTTGTCCAAGCTTTCATTGATATTAACAATCTGTGCAAGTTTGGTAAAGATCAAATAATAAATGAAGGTGCTAGAGTGCTCACAAGGCTTAATATGGCATTTTTCAGCAAAACAAGGGCCATAACTCCGGTGAAATTATTCCAATCTGGCTGGTTTTCGAACTTGTCCGAGCTTTCATTGATATTAACAACCTGTTAAAGTTTGGTAAAGATCGGATAAAAAATAAAGGCCCGAGAGTTGTCACAAGACAAAAGTTAACAACGGACGACGGACGGACGACGGACGACGGACGGACGACGGACAACTCGCCATCCCATAAGCTCTGCTGGCCTTTGGCCAGTAGAGCTAACAAGGGCCATAACTCCGGTGTTACTGATCCAATTTAGCTGGTTTTCGAACTTGTTTGAGCTTTCATTGATATTAACAATCTGTGCAAGTTTGGTAAAGATCAAATAATAAATGAATGTGCTAGAGTGTTCACAAGGCAGAACATGGCTTTTTCAGAAAAAACAAGGGCCATAACTCTGGTGTTACTGACCCAATTTGGCTGATTTTCGAACTTGTCCAAACTATCATTGGTATTAACAATCTGTGCAAGTTTGGTAACGATCAAATAATAAATGAAGGTGTTAGGGCGTTCACAAGGCAGAAAATAGCAATTTTCAGAAAAAACAAGGGCCATAACTCCGGCGTTACTGATCTGATTTGGCTGGTTTTCGAACTTGTCCGAGCTTTCATTGATATTAACAATCTGTGCAAGTTTGGTAAAGATCAAATAATAAATGAAGGTTCTAGAGTGTTCACAAGGCTTAATATGGCATTTTTCAGCAAAACAAAGGGCCATAACTCCTGTGAAATTTATCTGATCTGGCTGGTTTTCGAACTTGTCCGAGCTTCCATTGATATAAAGACACTGGTAAAGTTTCGTAAAGATTCGATTAATAATGAAGGCCCTAGGCCCTAGAGTAGAGTGTTCACAAGGCAAAAGTTAACAGACGGACGACGGACGGACGACGGACAACTCGCCATCCCATAAGCTCTGCTGGGTTTCGGCCAGTAGAGCTAAAAATCGGCAAAAATAAAATTGACTTTATTTGTGTTTGTTGACGTTGTTTTTTATTTGTGTTTGTTGTTTGTTAATTTTGTTTTACGCACGTTTTAAAGAACAAAGAAATATAATTTTAATGAGGATAATTTCAATATTAATAAATCGGCGAAATGTACATAAACAGCGCGTATTTTAACCGGGGTTATCGTTCAGTCAAAACTTACCGGACATTACGCATTGTTATATTTTGTGTTGACAATACTATTTTTGTGCTGTCGAGTAACGGACTTTATTAATTTATGTATACATGTTCAAAATTTATGTATGTTCTGTTCAATACAAAAATGGCGCAAAGAAGTATATTTTCATTTATGTCATCGCAGTCTACGAAACGGCCTGTGTGTTGGGGATGCACTGCCTGAGGTGTGGTCTGAGGTAGTCTCATTTATTTGACGTCTTCAGGTGCCATTTTTTTTTTTTTTACATACGGACGTTTATAGATGCACCCTAGGTGCAGTCTGACCCCGAAGAAGCAGAAAATAAGAGAGCTAGTACTATAATAACACCAATAACTTATAATATATAATATCACCAATAACTTATAATTTTAACAGATGTGGACCCCAACTTATTAAACAGCCTTTAATAACTTTGAATCTTTGACATAATGACACATTATTGTAAAATGGAATAGTAGTTTTTTAAGTTCAAATGCATATCCTTGCACACCTTTCTTGGCAATAAAATATTTACAGAATTCACAAAAATTGAAGTTATTAAAGGATGTTTTATAAAACGGCGCTTCGATTTGTTTGATTTATATTTGACCTTTGACATTTCAATGTAATGTAATATACATAGTGATATAGAACATGTGTAATATACATAGTGATATAGAACACAAGACGAGGCAGGAATTGTCCGGCACCAGTTTCAGCACCATTTATTAAGGTTATACAAAATATGTCACAAAGTAGGTGATATTAAAGAGTGTGAACTTGCTCTATATCACGAGGAGTTTTATTGTCAGACAAAAATAAATAAAAATCCCTACCTACCCTACTAAATTGGCAATAAAAAGTAAAACCAAAAAAAAAGATTTCACCTACCTACCTACCCTATCTTTTTTTTCAATGTAACAGGAAACACAACTATTATTTTATTTGGCCTTATCAACAAAAACAAATCTAACTCATAAACAGTATTCATAAACACACTGTGCTGTTCTTTCTGAATCAAAATAAAGTAACTATTTATTAATATTTACTATCAATTAAACTGAAGACCTGGTTTCAACTTCAACCTGTAAGAAAGATCTAGGTCACTGTTTTGCTCTTGCAACTATTTATGTACATGAATGATCACCTGACTGAATTATCTGACCTGTCACTTGAACAGCCAATGAAAATGGGAGACACCAGAATTACCCTGTGACGTACGTTTATGCAAATAACTTGACATGACCTGCTGACATGTGACTTCAACAGCCAATGAAGATGGGAGACACCAGAAAATACATGGTGACGTCACAATTCAAGAACCAATGAAAAGCTACAACCTGTT
Organism: Cyrtodaria siliqua; assembly: GCA_037043455.1. Lineage (NCBI taxonomy): Eukaryota > Metazoa > Mollusca > Bivalvia > Adapedonta > Hiatellidae > Cyrtodaria > Cyrtodaria siliqua. The sequence goes on along the minus strand of JAWPHD010005669.1, from coordinate 24,558 downwards.
TTGTCAAGGGAATACCATAGTAATCTCAGGGTCAATCAGTGTATCAACAATATGAAAACACACAATAGACTTGGGACTCTGCAATGGACAGAATGCAACAGCAAGACTGCTCAGTGTTAAATATTGGTAATAGGCAAATAGAATAGTAGGATAGATATAATTTTTGTGTTCTATCATGCAAATAATAGTGTCCCTTCACCTTCAGTTAAAAGGGTTGATGCACTAGTTTCAAACACTATTTATTTAATAGGGCTCTGAAAAACTTGAAAATAGCTGAAAGAATTATCAAAATGCCATGAAAAACAAAGGAGATAATTTTTTATGACCTATTGAAAATTTGCAAAGATCATAAATGGAGGTGGCCATCTTTGAACGATGACATCATCGCACCATTTTACCATATATGACATATTGACAAAATACATTTTATAGCAAAGAAAATCACTGCAAATGAAAATAACCATACAATTTATGCAAATTGATTAAAAATAAATATACAGATGTAAAATGTATAAATTATATGGTTATTTTCATTTGCAGTGATTTTCTTTGCTTTAAAATACATTTGGTCAATATGCCATAATAATGGTAAAAAGGCACGATGACGTCATTGTTCCAAGATGGCAGCCTCCATTTATGTTTTCTTGCAACATTTCAATAGGTCATATCCCATGGCATTTTGATAATTCTTTCAGCTTTTTTCAAGTTGTTATACTATGTTAAAATAAACCTTGTTTGAAAATAGTGCATCAACCCCTTTAAGTACTGTTAATTATCAAGTGAATCACTCTCTTACAATACTTTACAATATGCTCCCTGCAAAAATACTTGGCTACTTTTCTATGTGAAAAATGATATGCCATAACTTCAGACAGTATATAAAAATATGTTTCGACTCACCCTCTGCTGACTGGACTGTACTTTACTGTACTTTACTGTATAAAATACACACACTGTATCCAATATGCACAATAAATGTCCTGATATCACAATAATGTCCGAATATCACAAGTGTCCTAATATAAAATAAAATTGAAAATTGTCATAAAAGTGTCACTATTAAAGCACTTGTATAATTATGTCCTTGATCCTACAGCACCGGTTACCGTGATGAAGTCTAAAAGTCGTTGTCCTGGCATCATGATAATTTTATCCCCACGCGTCCTGGTACCAAATAATAATCTGTATCTTCATGCGTCCTGGTATCGATATAATAATGTTTATCTCCACGCGTCCTGGTATCAATATTATAATAATGTTTATCACCACGCGTCCTGGTATGTGATATATCGTTTATCTCCACGCGTCCTGGTACGTGATATACTGTTTATCTCCACGCGTTCTGGTATGTGATATAATGTTTATCTCCAAGCGTCCTGGTATCGATATAATAATGTTTATCACCACGCGTCCTGGTATGTGATATGTTTATCTCCACGCGTCCAGGTATGTGATATAATGTTTATCTCCACGCGTCCTGGTATGTGATATAATGTTTATCACCACGCGTCCTGGTATCATTATTTTCATCTCCACACATCGTGTTCAGTAATATGTTTATCCCCAGCGGGGTCAGCGCTCGCTCTTCTGATCCTTTTAACATAGCTGTCCGTTATTACGTTGGGCGCCAGTGAAGCTGACTGTAGTTTAGGTTTGTAACTTCCTAAATTGGGCCTGCACCACAAATAACTCGGTCGTATGGTTCATCTTTATTTACATATATGTACACACACATTCTCCAAGTTCCAAACAAAATGTGGGTATCTGCAATACATAATACAATGTATAAATATCAAGCAATCATATATTGGTACTTTAACACAATACTATCTTGACACAATATTATAACCTTAATATTGACAACATTGCTAATGTTTACACTCAAATATAATGTTTACTTGTGAGTACAAATAGTTCAACTGCATATAATATGTTCTTGTGCGTAGTACTACATAAGATTTATAGTCCTTAACATAGTCGCACATTAATACAGGCAAAGCTCGACACGGCCGAACCGACTATAGATAATTACGTATTATATATATATATATATTCCAATATACACCGATTTTTTCCTTCAAATAAATGAGTTTGTTGGGCGCCGCCATCTTGGATCACGTACAATAACATCACAAATAACGAGATTTAGTTTTGTCAACGTTAGTTTGTTATGGGAAACACCTCCAACGTCACGATATACCGTCACGACGGCGTCAAAAATTACGTGACGTTACGCGCAATGCTTGTAATAAGATTGAACGGTCAGCAATTATTTGTTCGTGTCTAGTGCATAAAATACGCGTCTACGAGAGTAAGTGGTTCAGACTAACGCAGTTTGAAAACTTTACCATTCTTCTGCCTGCACTCGACCTATGCTTCTCTCTGTCCTATCATTTAATTTTATTTATTTTTACCGCCAATAGAAATATCATGATCAAACATAACACCAGTTTCTTAAGGCATAGATGCAGATTTACGAGATTTGATATGCGCAGTCTACCGGGTGCATTACCAGTCTGCACGAAAATGTTTTTAGCCTTATAGTCTTCTGACTATCATTTTAATTAAATGGTATAGTCCGAAAGGGAATTTCATAGTCCGAAACTAAAGAACCGACTAGTTGGAAAAGAAAGTAGTTTAACAAAACATTTTATCAATTTCGTGGCTTAGCCACGGGCGCCCACCGAACCAACTGTTTGCAAACACTTTACTCTTTTTGTTTGTACTCAGGGTTCTCCCCAGAAATTTCTGAAGGCCTGTTGTTTTTATTTTGCCACTTGGGGCGATTAAGAATAGGATAATCACCATGCCACGCATCATTCTTTTATAATTAGAACATGGCAATGATAGGTGCAACTAGGTTTAGTACTGATCATTCTCGCCAAGATTCGCTGAAATCAGAAGAGACTAATCTGGACAAAGTTTGTGTATTAAAACAGTTAAAGGGTCACAACTCTGCCAAAAATCATTCAACCGAAATATGGCGATGATATGCACAACTAGGCTTGATACTGATCATCCTTGTCAAGTTTCGTCTATATCCAGCCAGGGGTTCAGGAGAACTAGCCCGGAAAAAATTGTGGTATCAAAAAAAATTAAAGGGCCATAACTCTGCCAAATATCTGTTAACCTGGAACGTGACGACGACATGCACAACTAGGCTTGGTGCTGATCATCCCTGCAAAGTTTTATTGAAATCTGGCGAGGGGTCAGGAGAAGTAGATCAAAGTTTGTGTATTAAAACCTTTAAAGGGCCATAATTCTGCCAAAAAAATCATTCAACTGGAATACGGCAATGTTTTGCACAACTAGACATGGAATTGATCATCCCTAAAAAGCTTTGTTAAATCCGGCCAGGGGTTCAAGAGAACTAGTCAGAACAAAGCTTGTGTATTAAAACCTTTAAAGGGCTATAACTCCGCCTAAATCATTCAACCGGAACACGGTGACTATGTACAACTAGGCTTGGTACTGATCATCCCTGCAAAGTTTCAATGAAATCCGGCCAAATGAAGGCCCTTTCGTCTTAATGAGGCCAAGATATAGCATATTTCAGAAAATCAAGGGCCAAGACTCCGATGTAAATGGTCCAATCTGGATGGTTTTCAAACTTGTCCAAGCTTTCATTGATATTAGCAATCTGGTAAAGTTTCTTAAAGATCGAATGAAAGATAAAGGCCCTATCGTCTTAACGAGTCAAAATATAGCATTTTTAACTAAATCAAGGGCCATAACTTCGCTGTTAATGGTCCGATCTAGCTGGTTTTCGACCTTGTCTGAGCTTTCATTTATATAAACAATATGGTAAAGTTTGGTAAAGATTGGATGAAAGATGAAGGCCCTATCGTCTTAATGAGGCAAAATATAGCATTTTTAACTAAATCAAGGGCATCAACTCCGCTGTTAATGGTCCGTTCTAACTGGATTTTGAACTTGTCCGAGCTTTCATTGATATTAACAATTTGTGCAAGTTTGCTAAAGATCAAATAATAAATGAAGGTGCTAGAGTGTTCACAAGGCTTAATATGGCATTTTTCAGCAAAAACAAGGGCCATAACTCCGGTGGAATTATTTCGATCTTGCCGGTTTTCAAACTTGTCCGAGCTTTCATTGATATAAAGACACTGGCAAAGTTAAGTAAAGGTCCAATTAATATTGAAGGCCCTAGAGTGTTCACAAGGCAGAAAATAGCATTTTCCAGAAAAAACAAGAGGCCCAAGAGGGCCTGTGGACGCTCTACTGGCTAAAGATAAAGTTTAGGCACAAGGGGCCATAACTCTTTCAAATATCGTTCAACCAGAACATGGTGATGATATAGGCAACTAGGCTTGCAGGGCACGAAAATTCCACTCGTCCGCTCGCTATGACGAGTGCTCATTGATGCAGGACGAGTAGAAATTCAGATAAATTCTTTAAAAATTTATCAATTTGGCCATTCAAATATTGCATAGGATGAGTAACTGAGAAACAAATTTTCTTCCCCTGGCTTGGTACTGATTGTCCCTGACAAGTTTCGTTGAAATCCAGCCAGAGGTTCAGGAGAACTAGTCTGTACAAAGTTAAGTGTATTAAACCTTTTAAGGGGCCATAACTCTGCCAAAATTCATTCAACCAGAACACGGCAATGATAGGTGCAACTAGGCTAGGTACTGATCATCCCCATCAAGATACGTTGAAATCCAGCAAGGAGTTCAGAACAGACTAATCTGGACAATTCTCTATTAAAACCTTTAAAGGGCCATAACTCTGACAAAAATCATTCAACCCGAATATGGCGATGATATGCACAACTAGGCTTGATACTGATCATCCTTGTCAAGTTTGGTTAAAATCCAGCCAGGGGTTCTGGAAAACTAGCCCGGAAAATGTTTGTGTATCAAAAACCTTTAAAGGGCCATAACTCCACCAAAAATCTGTTAACCGGAATGCGACGATGATATGCACAACTTAGCTTGGTGCTGATCATCCCTGTAAAGTTTTGTTGAAATGTGGGGAGACGTTCAGGAGAATAGTCCAGACAAAGTTTGTGTATTAAAACCTTTAAAGGGCCATAACTCTGCCAAAAAACATTCAACCGGAACACGGCAAAGATTTGCACAACTAGACCTGGAACTGATCATCCCTAAACAGTTTTGTTTAAATCCGGACAGAGGTTCAGGAAAACTACTAAGGACAAAGTTTGTTTATAAAAACCTTTAAAGGGACATAACTCCGCCAAAATCGTTCAACTGGAACACAGTGACGATATGTACAACTAGGCTTGGTACTGATCATCCCTGAAAAATTTCAATGAAATTTCGCCAAATGAAGGCCCTTTCTTTTAATGAGGCCAAAATATACCATATTTCAGAAAATGAAATCAAGGGCCATAACTCCGGTGTAAATTGTCCAGTCTGGCTGGTTTTCAAACTTGTCGGAGCTTTCATTGATAGTAACAATCTGGTAAAGTTTGGTAAATATCGGATGAAAAATGAAGACTCCATCGTATTAACAAGGCAAAATATAGCGTTTTTAACTAAATCAAGGGCCATAACTCCGCTGTTACTGGTCCGATCTTGCTGGTTTTCAAACTTGTCTGAGCTTTCATTTATATTAACAATCTGGTAAAGTTTGATAAAGATCTGACGAAAAATGAAGGTCCTATCGTCTTAACGAGGCAAAATATAGCATTTTTAACTAAATCAAGGGCCATAACTACGCTGTTGCTGGTCCGATCTGGCTGGTTTTCAAACTTGTCTGAGCTTTCATTTATATTAACAATCTGGTAAAGTCTGATAAAGATCTGACGAAAAATGAAGGTCTTAACGAGGCAAAATATAGCATTTTTAACTAAATCAAGGGCCATAACTACGCTGTTGCTGGTCCGATCTGGCTGGTTTTCGAACTTGTCCAAGCTTTCATTGATATTAACAATCTGGTGATTTTTGGTAAAGATCGGATGAAAAATGAAGACCCTATCTTCTCAACGAGGCAAAATATAGGCTTTTTTTAACTAAATCAAGGGCCATAACTCCACTGTTACTAGTCCGATCTGACTGGTTTACGAACTTATCCGAGCTTTCATTGATACTAACAAGATGGTAAAGTTTGGTAAAGATCAGATGAACAATGAAGCCCCTATCGTCTTAACGAGGCAAAATATAGCATTTTGAACAAAATCAAGGGCCATAACTCCGCGCCGTTACTGGTCCGATATGTCTGGTTTTCGAACTTGTTCGAGCTTTCAATGACATTAACAATGTGGTAAAGTTTGGTAAATATAGGATGAAAAATAAAGGCCCTATTATCTTAACGAGGCAAAATATAGCATTTTGAACTAAATCAAGGGCCATAACTCTGCCGATACTGGTTTTCGAACATGTCCGAGCTTTCATTGATAGTAACAATCGGGTAAAAATTGGTAAAGATTGAGTGAAAGATGAAGGCCCTATCGTCTTAACGAGGCAACATTTAGCATTTTTAACTAAATCGAGGGCCATAACTCCGCCGATACTGGTCCAATCTGGCTGGTTTTCGAACTTGTCCGCGCTTTCATTGATATTAACAATCTGATAAAGTTTGGTAAAGATCGGATGAACAATGAAGCCCCTATCGTCTTAACGAGGCAAAATATAGCATTTTTAACTAAATCAAGGGCAATAACTCTGCTGTTAATTGTTTGATCTAGCTGGTTTTCGAACTTGTCCGAGCTTTCATTGATATTAACAATCTGTGCAAGTTTGGTAAAGATCAAATAATAAATGAAGGTGCTAGAGTGTTCACAAGGCTTAATATGGCATTTTTCAGCAAAATAAGGGCCATAACTCCATCGAAATTATTTCATTGATATAAAGACACTGGCAAAGTTAAGTAAAGATCCGATTAATATTGAAGGCCCTAGAGTGTTCACAAGGCGGAAAATAGCATTTTTCAGAAGAAAAAAAAGGGCCATAACTCCGGTGTTACTGATCAGATTTAGCTGGTTTTCGAACTTTTTCGAGCTTTTATTGATATTAACAATCTGTGCAAGTTTGGTAAAGATCAAATAATAAATGAAGGTGCTAGAGTGTTCACAAGGCAGAAAATGGAATTTTTCAGAAAAAAACAAGGGCCATAACTCTAGTGTTACTGACCCAATTCAGCTGATTTTCGAACTTGTTAAAGCTATAATTAGTATTAACAATATGTGCAAGTTTGGTAACGATCAAATAATAAATGAAGGTGCTAGAGCGTTCACAAGGCAGAAAATAGCAATTTTCAGAAAAAACAAGGGCCATTACTCCGGTGTTATTGATCTGATTTGGTTGGTTTTCGAACTTGTCCAAGCTTTCATTGATATTAACAATCTGTGCAAGTTTGGTAAAGATCAAATAATAAATGAAGGTGCTAGAGTGCTCACAAGGCTTAATATGGCATTTTTCAGCAAAACAAGGGCCATAACTCCGGTGAAATTATTCCAATCTGGCTGGTTTTCGAACTTGTCCGAGCTTTCATTGATATTAACAACCTGTTAAAGTTTGGTAAAGATCGGATAAAAAATAAAGGCCCGAGAGTTGTCACAAGACAAAAGTTAACAACGGACGACGGACGGACGACGGACGACGGACGGACGACGGACAACTCGCCATCCCATAAGCTCTGCTGGCCTTTGGCCAGTAGAGCTAACAAGGGCCATAACTCCGGTGTTACTGATCCAATTTAGCTGGTTTTCGAACTTGTTTGAGCTTTCATTGATATTAACAATCTGTGCAAGTTTGGTAAAGATCAAATAATAAATGAATGTGCTAGAGTGTTCACAAGGCAGAACATGGCTTTTTCAGAAAAAACAAGGGCCATAACTCTGGTGTTACTGACCCAATTTGGCTGATTTTCGAACTTGTCCAAACTATCATTGGTATTAACAATCTGTGCAAGTTTGGTAACGATCAAATAATAAATGAAGGTGTTAGGGCGTTCACAAGGCAGAAAATAGCAATTTTCAGAAAAAACAAGGGCCATAACTCCGGCGTTACTGATCTGATTTGGCTGGTTTTCGAACTTGTCCGAGCTTTCATTGATATTAACAATCTGTGCAAGTTTGGTAAAGATCAAATAATAAATGAAGGTTCTAGAGTGTTCACAAGGCTTAATATGGCATTTTTCAGCAAAACAAAGGGCCATAACTCCTGTGAAATTTATCTGATCTGGCTGGTTTTCGAACTTGTCCGAGCTTCCATTGATATAAAGACACTGGTAAAGTTTCGTAAAGATTCGATTAATAATGAAGGCCCTAGGCCCTAGAGTAGAGTGTTCACAAGGCAAAAGTTAACAGACGGACGACGGACGGACGACGGACAACTCGCCATCCCATAAGCTCTGCTGGGTTTCGGCCAGTAGAGCTAAAAATCGGCAAAAATAAAATTGACTTTATTTGTGTTTGTTGACGTTGTTTTTTATTTGTGTTTGTTGTTTGTTAATTTTGTTTTACGCACGTTTTAAAGAACAAAGAAATATAATTTTAATGAGGATAATTTCAATATTAATAAATCGGCGAAATGTACATAAACAGCGCGTATTTTAACCGGGGTTATCGTTCAGTCAAAACTTACCGGACATTACGCATTGTTATATTTTGTGTTGACAATACTATTTTTGTGCTGTCGAGTAACGGACTTTATTAATTTATGTATACATGTTCAAAATTTATGTATGTTCTGTTCAATACAAAAATGGCGCAAAGAAGTATATTTTCATTTATGTCATCGCAGTCTACGAAACGGCCTGTGTGTTGGGGATGCACTGCCTGAGGTGTGGTCTGAGGTAGTCTCATTTATTTGACGTCTTCAGGTGCCATTTTTTTTTTTTTTTTACATACGGACGTTTATAGATGCACCCTAGGTGCAGTCTGACCCCGAAGAAGCAGAAAATAAGAGAGCTAGTACTATAATAACACCAATAACTTATAATATATAATATCACCAATAACTTATAATTTTAACAGATGTGGACCCCAACTTATTAAACAGCCTTTAATAACTTTGAATCTTTGACATAATGACACATTATTGTAAAATGGAATAGTAGTTTTTTAAGTTCAAATGCATATCCTTGCACACCTTTCTTGGCAATAAAATATTTACAGAATTCACAAAAATTGAAGTTATTAAAGGATGTTTTATAAAACGGCGCTTCGATTTGTTTGATTTATATTTGACCTTTGACATTTCAATGTAATGTAATATACATAGTGATATAGAACATGTGTAATATACATAGTGATATAGAACACAAGACGAGGCAGGAATTGTCCGGCACCAGTTTCAGCACCATTTATTAAGGTTATACAAAATATGTCACAAAGTAGGTGATATTAAAGAGTGTGAACTTGCTCTATATCACGAGGAGTTTTATTGTCAGACAAAAATAAATAAAAATCCCTACCTACCCTACTAAATTGGCAATAAAAAGTAAAACCCAAAAAAAAGATTTCACCTACCTACCTACCCTATCTTTTTTTTCAATGTAACAGGAAACACAACTATTATTTTATTTGGCCTTATCAACAAAAACAAATCTAACTCATAAACAGTATTCATAAACACACTGTGCTGTTCTTTCTGAATCAAAATAAAGTAACTATTTATTAATATTTACTATCAATTAAACTGAAGACCTGGTTTCAACTTCAACCTGTAAGAAAGATCTAGGTCACTGTTTTGCTCTTGCAACTATTTATGTACATGAATGATCACCTGACTGAATTATCTGACCTGTCACTTGAACAGCCAATGAAAATGGGAGACACCAGAATTACCCTGTGACGTACGTTTATGCAAATAACTTGACATGACCTGCTGACATGTGACTTCAACAGCCAATGAAGATGGGAGACACCAGAAAATACATGGTGACGTCACAATTCAAGAACCAATGAAAAGCTACAACCTGTTTTGTCAAGGGAATACCATAGTAATCTCAGGGTCAATCAGTGTATCAACAATATGAAAACACACAATAGACTTGGGACTCTGCAATGGACAGAATGCAACAGCAAGACTGCTCAGTGTTAAATATTGGTAATAGGCAAATAGAATAGTAGGATAGATATAATTTTTGTGTTCTATCATGCAAATAATAGTGTCCCTTCACCTTCAGTTAAAAGGGTTGATGCACTAGTTTCAAACACTATTTATTTAATAGGGCTCTGAAAAACTTGAAAATAGCTGAAAGAATTATCAAAATGCCATGAAAAACAAAGGAGATAATTTTTTATGACCTATTGAAAATTTGCAAAGATCATAAATGGAGGTGGCCATCTTTGAACGATGACATCATCGCACCATTTTACCATATATGACATATTGACAAAATACATTTTATAGCAAAGAAAATCACTGCAAATGAAAATAACCATACAATTTATGCAAATTGATTAAAAATAAATATACAGATGTAAAATGTATAAATTATATGGTTATTTTCATTTGCAGTGATTTTCTTTGCTTTAAAATACATTTGGTCAATATGCCATAATAATGGTAAAAAGGCACGATGACGTCATTGTTCCAAGATGGCAGCCTCCATTTATGTTTTCTTGCAACATTTCAATAGGTCATATCCCATGGCATTTTGATAATTCTTTCAGCTTTTTTCAAGTTGTTATACTATGTTAAAATAAACCTTGTTTGAAAATAGTGCATCAACCCCTTTAAGTACTGTTAATTATCAAGTGAATCACTCTCTTACAATACTTTACAATATGCTCCCTGCAAAAATACTTGGCTACTTTTCTATGTGAAAAATGATATGCCATAACTTCAGACAGTATATAAAAATATGTTTCGACTCACCCTCTGCTGACTGGACTGTACTTTACTGTACTTTACTGTATAAAATACACACACTGTATCCAATATGCACAATAAATGTCCTGATATCACAATAATGTCCGAATATCACAAGTGTCCTAATATAAAATAAAATTGAAAATTGTCATAAAAGTGTCACTATTAAAGCACTTGTATAATTATGTCCTTGATCCTACAGCACCGGTTACCGTGATGAAGTCTAAAAGTCGTTGTCCTGGCATCATGATAATTTTATCCCCACGCGTCCTGGTACCAAATAATAATCTGTATCTTCATGCGTCCTGGTATCGATATAATAATGTTTATCTCCACGCGTCCTGGTATCAATATTATAATAATGTTTATCACCACGCGTCCTGGTATGTGATATATCGTTTATCTCCACGCGTCCTGGTACGTGATATACTGTTTATCTCCACGCGTTCTGGTATGTGATATAATGTTTATCTCCAAGCGTCCTGGTATCGATATAATAATGTTTATCACCACGCGTCCTGGTATGTGATATGTTTATCTCCACGCGTCCAGGTATGTGATATAATGTTTATCTCCACGCGTCCTGGTATGTGATATAATGTTTATCACCACGCGTCCTGGTATCATTATTTTCATCTCCACACATCGTGTTCAGTAATATGTTTATCCCCAGCGGGGTCAGCGCTCGCTCTTCTGATCCTTTTAACATAGCTGTCCGTTATTACGTTGGGCGCCAGTGAAGCTGACTGTAGTTTAGGTTTGTAACTTCCTAAATTGGGCCTGCACCACAAATAACTCGGTCGTATGGTTCATCTTTATTTACATATATGTACACACACATTCTCCAAGTTCCAAACAAAATGTGGGTATCTGCAATACATAATACAATGTATAAATATCAAGCAATCATATATTGGTACTTTAACACAATACTATCTTGACACAATATTATAACCTTAATATTGACAACATTGCTAATGTTTACACTCAAATATAATGTTTACTTGTGAGTACAAATAGTTCAACTGCATATAATATGTTCTTGTGCGTAGTACTACATAAGATTTATAGTCCTTAACATAGTCGCACATTAATACAGGCAAAGCTCGACACGGCCGAACCGACTATAGATAATTACGTATTATATATATATATATATTCCAATATACACCGATTTTTTCCTTCAAATAAATGAGTTTGTTGGGCGCCGCCATCTTGGATCACGTACAATAACATCACAAATAACGAGATTTAGTTTTGTCAACGTTAGTTTGTTATGGGAAACACCTCCAACGTCACGATATACCGTCACGACGGCGTCAAAAATTACGTGACGTTACGCGCAATGCTTGTAATAAGATTGAACGGTCAGCAATTATTTGTTCGTGTCTAGTGCATAAAATACGCGTCTACGAGAGTAAGTGGTTCAGACTAACGCAGTTTGAAAACTTTACCATTCTTCTGCCTGCACTCGACCTATGCTTCTCTCTGTCCTATCATTTAATTTTATTTATTTTTACCGCCAATAGAAATATCATGATCAAACATAACACCAGTTTCTTAAGGCATAGATGCAGATTTACGAGATTTGATATGCGCAGTCTACCGGGTGCATTACCAGTCTGCACGAAAATGTTTTTAGCCTTATAGTCTTCTGACTATCATTTTAATTAAATGGTATAGTCCGAAAGGGAATTTCATAGTCCGAAACTAAAGAACCGACTAGTTGGAAAAGAAAGTAGTTTAACAAAACATTTTATCAATTTCGTGGCTTAGCCACGGGCGCCCACTGAACCAACTGTTTTGCAAACACTTTACTCTTTTTGTTTGTACTCAGGGTTCTCCCCAGAAATTTCTGAAGGCCTGTTGTTTTTATTTTGCCACTTGGGGCGATTAAGAATAGGGTAATCACCATGCCACGCATCATTCTTTTATAATTAGAACATGGCAATGATAGGTGCAACTAGGTTTAGTACTGATCATTCTCGCCAAGATTCGCTGAAATCAGAAGAGACTAATCTGGACAAAGTTTGTGTATTAAAACAGTTAAAGGGTCACAACTCTGCCAAAAATCATTCAACCGAAATATGGCGATGATATGCACAACTAGGCTTGATACTGATCATCCTTGTCAAGTTTCGTCTATATCCAGCCAGGGGTTCAGGAGAACTAGCCCGGAAAAAATTGTGGTATCAAAAAAAATTAAAGGGCCATAACTCTGCCAAATATCTGTTAACCTGGAACGTGACGACGACATGCACAACTAGGCTTGGTGCTGATCATCCCTGCAAAGTTTTATTGAAATCTGGCGAGGGGTCAGGAGAAGTAGATCAAAGTTTGTGTATTAAAACCTTTAAAGGGCCATAATTCTGCCAAAAAAATCATTCAACTGGAATACGGCAATGTTTTGCACAACTAGACATGGAATTGATCATCCCTAAAAAGCTTTGTTAAATCCGGCCAGGGGTTCAAGAGAACTAGTCAGAACAAAGCTTGTGTATTAAAACCTTTAAAGGGCTATAACTCCGCCTAAATCATTCAACCGGAACACGGTGACTATGTACAACTAGGCTTGGTACTGATCATCCCTGCAAAGTTTCAATGAAATCCGGCCAAATGAAGGCCCTTTCGTCTTAATGAGGCCAAGATATAGCATATTTCAGAAAATCAAGGGCCAAGACTCCGATGTAAATGGTCCAATCTGGATGGTTTTCAAACTTGTCCAAGCTTTCATTGATATTAGCAATCTGGTAAAGTTTCTTAAAGATCGAATGAAAGATAAAGGCCCTATCGTCTTAACGAGTCAAAATATAGCATTTTTAACTAAATCAAGGGCCATAACTTCGCTGTTAATGGTCCGATCTAGCTGGTTTTCGACCTTGTCTGAGCTTTCATTTATATAAACAATATGGTAAAGTTTGGTAAAGATTGGATGAAAGATGAAGGCCCTATCGTCTTAATGAGGCAAAATATAGCATTTTTAACTAAATCAAGGGCATCAACTCCGCTGTTAATGGTCCGTTCTAACTGGTTTTTGAACTTGTCCGAGCTTTCATTGATATTAACAATTTGTGCAAGTTTGCTAAAGATCAAATAATAAATGAAGGTGCTAGAGTGTTCACAAGGCTTAATATGGCATTTTTCAGCAAAAACAAGGGCCATAACTCCGGTGGAATTATTTCGATCTTGCCGGTTTTCAAACTTGTCCGAGCTTTCATTGATATAAAGACACTGGCAAAGTTAAGTAAAGGTCCAATTAATATTGAAGGCCCTAGAGTGTTCACAAGGCAGAAAATAGCATTTTCCAGAAAAAACAAGAGGCCCAAGAGGGCCTGTGGACGCTCTACTGGCTAAAGATAAAGTTTAGGCACAAGGGGCCATAACTCTTTCAAATATCGTTCAACCAGAACATGGTGATGATATAGGCAACTAGGCTTGCAGGGCACGAAAATTCCACTCGTCCGCTCGCTATGACGAGTGCTCATTGATGCAGGACGAGTAGAAATTCAGATAAATTCTTTAAAAATTTATCAATTTGGCCATTCAAATATTGCATAGGATGAGTAACTAAGAAACAAATTTTCTTCCCCTGGCTTGGTACTGATTGTCCCTGACAAGTTTCGTTGAAATCCAGCCAGAGGTTCAGGAGAACTAGTCTGTACAAAGTTAAGTGTATTAAACCTTTTAAGGGGCCATAACTCTGCCAAAATTCATTCAACCAGAACACGGCAATGATAGGTGCAACTAGGCTAGGTACTGATCATCCCCATCAAGATACGTTGAAATCCAGCAAGGAGTTCAGAACAGACTAATCTGGACAATTCTCTATTAAAACCTTTAAAGGGCCATAACTCTGACAAAAATCATTCAACCCGAATATGGCGATGATATGCACAACTAGGCTTGATACTGATCATCCTTGTCAAGTTTGGTTAAAATCCAGCCAGGGGTTCTGGAAAACTAGCCCGGAAAATGTTTGTGTATCAAAAACCTTTAAAGGGCCATAACTCCACCAAAAATCTGTTAACCGGAATGCGACGATGATATGCACAACTTAGCTTGGTGCTGATCATCCCTGTAAAGTTTTGTTGAAATGTGGGGAGACGTTCAGGAGAATAGTCAAGACAAAGTTTGTGTATTAAAACCTTTAAAGGGCCATAACTCTGCCAAAAAACATTCAACCGGAACACGGCAAAGATTTGCACAACTAGACCTGGAACTGATCATCCCTAAACAGTTTTGTTTAAATCCGGACAGAGGTTCAGGAAAACTACTAAGGACAAAGTTTGTTTATAAAAACCTTTAAAGGGACATAACTCCGCCAAAATCGTTCAACTGGAACACAGTGACGATATGTACAACTAGGCTTGGTACTGATCATCCCTGAAAAATTTCAATGAAATTTCGCCAAATGAAGGCCCTTTCTTTTAATGAGGCCAAAATATACCATATTTCAGAAAATGAAATCAAGGGCCATAACTCCGGTGTAAATTGTCCAGTCTGGCTGGTTTTCAAACTTGTCGGAGCTTTCATTGATAGTAACAATCTGGTGAAGTTTGGTAAATATCGGATGAAAAATGAAGACTCCGTCGTATTAACAAGGCAAAATATAGCGTTTTTAACTAAATCAAGGGCCATAACTCCGCTGTTACTGGTCCGATCTGGCTGGTTTTCAAACTTGTCTGAGCTTTCATTTATATTAACAATCTGGTAAAGTTTGATAAAGATCTGACGAAAAATGAAGGTCCTATCGTCTTAACGAGGCAAAATATAGCATTTTTAACTAAATCAAGGGCCATAACTACGCTGTTGCTGGTCCGATCTGGCTGGTTTTCAAACTTGTCTGAGCTTTCATTTATATTAACAATCTGGTAAAGTCTGATAAAGATCTGACGAAAAATGAAGGTCTTAACGAGGCAAAATATAGCATTTTTAACTAAATCAAGGGCCATAACTACGCTGTTGCTGGTCCGATCTGGCTGGTTTTCGAACTTGTCCAAGCTTTCATTGATATTAACAATCTGGTGATTTTTGGTAAAGATCGGATGAAAAATGAAGACCCTATCTTCTCAACGAGGCAAAATATAGGCTTTTTTTAACTAAATCAAGGGCCATAACTCCACTGTTACTAGTCCGATCTGACTGGTTTACGAACTTATCCGAGCTTTCATTGATACTAACAAGATGGTAAAGTTTGGTAAAGATCAGATGAACAATGAAGCCCCTATCGTCTTAACGAGGCAAAATATAGCATTTTGAACAAAATCAAGGGCCATAACTCCGCGACGTTACTGGTCCGATATGTCTGGTTTTCGAACTTGTTCGAGCTTTCAATGACATTAACAATGTGGTAAAGTTTGGTAAATATAGGATGAAGAATAAAGGCCCTATTATCTTAACGAGGCAAAATATAGCATTTTGAACTAAATCAAGGGCCATAACTCTGCCGATACTGGTTTTCGAACATGTCCGAGCTTTCATTGATAGTAACAATCGGGTAAAAATTGGTAAAGATTGAGTGAAAGATGAAGGCCCTATCGTCTTAACGAGGCAACATTTAGCATTTTTAACTAAATCGAGGGCCATAACTCCGCCGATACTGGTCCAATCTGGCTGGTTTTCGAACTTGTCCGCGCTTTCATTGATATTAACAATCTGATAAAGTTTGGTAAAGATCGGATGAACAATGAAGCCCCTATCGTCTTAACGAGGCAAAATATAGCATTTTTAACTAAATCAAGGGCAATAACTCTGCTGTTAATTGTTCGATCTAGCTGGTTTTCGAATTTGTCCGAGCTTTCATTGATATTAACAATCTGTGCAAGTTTGGTAAAGATCAAATAATAAATGAAGGTGCTAGAGTGTTCACAAGGCTTAATATGGCATTTTTCAGCAAAATAAGGGCCATAACTCCATCGAAATTATTTCATTGATATAAAGACACTGGCAAAGTTAAGTAAAGATCCGATTAATATTGAAGGCCCTAGAGTGTTCACAAGGCGGAAAATAGCATTTTTCAGAAGAAAAAAAAGGGCCATAACTCCGGTGTTACTGATCAGATTTAGCTGGTTTTCGAACTTTTTCGAGCTTTTATTGATATTAACAATCTGTGCAAGTTTGGTAAAGATCAAATAATAAATGAAGGTGCTAGAGTGTTCACAAGGCAGAAAATGGCATTTTTCAGAAAAAAACAAGGGCCATAACTCTAGTGTTACTGACCCAATTCAGCTGATTTTCGAACTTGTTAAAGCTATAATTAGTATTAACAATATGTGCAAGTTTGGTAACGATCAAATAATAAATGAAGGTGCTAGAGCGTTCACAAGGCAGAAAATAGCAATTTTCAGAAAAAACAAGGGCCATTACTCCGGTGTTATTGATCTGATTTGGTTGGTTTTCGAACTTGTCCAAGCTTTCATTGATATTAACAATCTGTGCAAGTTTGGTAAAGATCAAATAATAAATGAAGGTGCTAGAGTGCTCACAAGGCTTAATATGGCATTTTTCAGCAAAACAAGGGCCATAACTCCGGTGAAATTATTCCAATCTGGCTGGTTTTCGAACTTGTCCGAGCTTTCATTGATATTAACAACCTGTTAAAGTTTGGTAAAGATCGGATAAAAAATAAAGGCCCGAGAGTTGTCACAAGACAAAAGTTAACAACGGACGACGGACGGACGACGGACAACTCGCCATCCCATAAGCTCTGCTGGCCTTTGGCCAGTAGAGCTAACAAGGGCCATAACTCCGGTGTTACTGATCCAATTTAGCTGGTTTTCGAACTTGTTTGAGCTTTCATTGATATTAACAATCTGTGCAAGTTTGGTAAAGATCAAATAATAAATGAATGTGCTAGAGTGTTCACAAGGCAGAACATGGCTTTTTCAGAAAAAACAAGGGCCATAACTCTGGTGTTACTGACCCAATTTGGCTGATTTTCGAACTTGTCCAAACTATCATTGGTATTAACAATCTGTGCAAGTTTGGTAACGATCAAATAATAAATGAAGGTGTTAGGGCGTTCACAAGGCAGAAAATAGCAATTTTCAGAAAAAACAAGGGCCATAACTCCGGCGTTACTGATCTGATTTGGCTGGTTTTCGAACTTGTCCGAGCTTTCATTGATATTAACAATCTGTGCAAGTTTGGTAAAGATCAAATAATAAATGAAGGTTCTAGAGTGTTCACAAGGCTTAATATGGCATTTTTCAGCAAAACAAAGGGCCATAACTCCTGTGAAATTTATCTGATCTGGCTGGTTTTCGAACTTGTCCGAGCTTCCATTGATATAAAGACACTGGTAAAGTTTCGTAAAGATTCGATTAATAATGAAGGCCCTAGGCCCTAGAGTAGAGTGTTCACAAGGCAAAAGTTAACAGACGGACGACGGACGGACGACGGACAACTCGCCATCCCATAAGCTCTGCTGGGTTTCGGCCAGTAGAGCTGGGTTTCGGCCAGTAGAGCTAAAAATCGGCAAAAATAAAATTGACTTTATTTGTGTTTGTTGACGTTGTTTTTTATTTGTGTTTGTTGTTTGTTAATTTTGTTTTACGCACGTTTTAAAGAACAAAGAAATATAATTTTAATGAGGATAATTTCAATATTAATAAATCGGCGAAATGTACATAAACAGCGCGTATTTTAACCGGGGTTATCGTTCAGTCAAAACTTACCGGACATTACGCATTGTTATATTTTGTGTTGACAATACTATTTTTGTGCTGTCGAGTAACGGACTTTATTAATTTATGTATACATGTTCAAAATTTATGTATAAAATTTATGTTCAATACAAAAATGGCGCAAAGAAGTATATTTTCATTTATGTCATCGCAGTCTACGAAACGGCCTGTGTGTTGGGGATGCACTGCCTGAGGTGTGGTCTGAGGTAGTCTCATTTATTTGACGTCTTCAGGTGCCATTTTTTTTTTTTTTTACATACGGACGTTTATAGATGCACCCTAGGTGCAGTCTGACCCCGAAGAAGCAGAAAATAAGAGAGCTAGTACTATAATAACACCAATAACTTATAATATATAATATCACCAATAACTTATAATTTTAACAGATGTGGACCCCAACTTATTAAACAGCCTTTAATAACTTTGAATCTTTGACATAATGACACATTATTGTAAAATGGAATAGTAGTTTTTTAAGTTCAAATGCATATCCTTGCACACCTTTCTTGGCAATAAAATATTTACAGAATTCACAAAAATTGAAGTTATTAAAGGATGTTTTATAAAACGGCGCTTCGATTTGTTTGATTTATATTTGACCTTTGACATTTCAATGTAATGTAATATACATAGTGATATAGAACATGTGTAATATACATAGTGATATAGAACACAAGACGAGGCAGGAATTGTCCGGCACCAGTTTCAGCACCATTTATTAAGGTTATACAAAATATGTCACAAAGTAGGTGATATTAAAGAGTGTGAACTTGCTCTATATCACGAGGAGTTTTATTGTCAGACAAAAATAAATAAAAATCCCTACCTACCCTACTAAATTGGCAATAAAAAGTAAAACCAAAAAAAAAGATTTCACCTACCTACCTACCCTATCTTTTTTTTCAATGTAACAGGAAACACAACTATTATTTTATTTGGCCTTATCAACAAAAACAAATCTAACTCATAAACAGTATTCATAAACACACTGTGCTGTTCTTTCTGAATCAAAATAAAGTAACTATTTATTAATATTTACTATCAATTAAACTGAAGACCTGGTTTCAACTTCAACCTGTAAGAAAGATCTAGGTCACTGTTTTGCTCTTGCAACTATTTATGTACATGAATGATCACCTGACTGAATTATCTGACCTGTCACTTGAACAGCCAATGAAAATGGGAGACACCAGAATTACCCTGTGACGTACGTTTATGCAAATAACTTGACATGACCTGCTGACATGTGACTTCAACAGCCAATGAAGATGGGAGACACCAGAAAATACATGGTGACGTCACAATTCAAGAACCAATGAAAAGCTACAACCTGTTTTGTCAAGGGAATACCATAGTAATCTCAGGGTCAATCAGTGTATCAACAATATGAAAACACACAATAGACTTGGGACTCTGCAATGGACAGAATGCAACAGCAAGACTGCTCAGTGTTAAATATTGGTAATAGGCAAATAGAATAGTAGGATAGATATAATTTTTGTGTTCTATCATGCAAATAATAGTGTCCCTTCACCTTCAGTTAAAAGGGTTGATGCACTAGTTTCAAACACTATTTATTTAATAGGGCTCTGAAAAACTTGAAAATAGCTGAAAGAATTATCAAAATGCCATGAAAAACAAAGGAGATAATTTTTTATGACCTATTGAAAATTTGCAAAGATCATAAATGGAGGTGGCCATCTTTGAACGATGACATCATCGCACCATTTTACCATATATGACATATTGACAAAATACATTTTATAGCAAAGAAAATCACTGCAAATGAAAATAACCATACAATTTATGCAAATTGATTAAAAATAAATATACAGATGTAAAATGTATAAATTATATGGTTATTTTCATTTGCAGTGATTTTCTTTGCTTTAAAATACATTTGGTCAATATGCCATAATAATGGTAAAAAGGCACGATGACGTCATTGTTCCAAGATGGCAGCCTCCATTTATGTTTTCTTGCAACATTTCAATAGGTCATATCCCATGGCATTTTGATAATTCTTTCAGCTTTTTTCAAGTTGTTATACTATGTTAAAATAAACCTTGTTTGAAAATAGTGCATCAACCCCTTTAAGTACTGTTAATTATCAAGTGAATCACTCTCTTACAATACTTTACAATATGCTCCCTGCAAAAATACTTGGCTACTTTTCTATGTGAAAAATGATATGCCATAACTTCAGACAGTATATAAAAATATGTTTCGACTCACCCTCTGCTGACTGGACTGTACTTTACTGTACTTTACTGTATAAAATACACACACTGTATCCAATATGCACAATAAATGTCCTGATATCACAATAATGTCCGAATATCACAAGTGTCCTAATATAAAATAAAATTGAAAATTGTCATAAAAGTGTCACTATTAAAGCACTTGTATAATTATGTCCTTGATCCTACAGCACCGGTTACCGTGATGAAGTCTAAAAGTCGTTGTCCTGGCATCATGATAATTTTATCCCCACGCGTCCTGGTACCAAATAATAATCTGTATCTTCATGCGTCCTGGTATCGATATAATAATGTTTATCTCCACGCGTCCTGGTATCAATATTATAATAATGTTTATCACCACGCGTCCTGGTATGTGATATATCGTTTATCTCCACGCGTCCTGGTACGTGATATACTGTTTATCTCCACGCGTTCTGGTATGTGATATAATGTTTATCTCCAAGCGTCCTGGTATCGATATAATAATGTTTATCACCACGCGTCCTGGTATGTGATATGTTTATCTCCACGCGTCCAGGTATGTGATATAATGTTTATCTCCACGCGTCCTGGTATGTGATATAATGTTTATCACCACGCGTCCTGGTATCATTATTTTCATCTCCACACATCGTGTTCAGTAATATGTTTATCCCCAGCGGGGTCAGCGCTCGCTCTTCTGATCCTTTTAACATAGCTGTCCGTTATTACGTTGGGCGCCAGTGAAGCTGACTGTAGTTTAGGTTTGTAACTTCCTAAATTGGGCCTGCACCACAAATAACTCGGTCGTATGGTTCATCTTTATTTACATATATGTACACACACATTCTCCAAGTTCCAAACAAAATGTGGGTATCTGCAATACATAATACAATGTATAAATATCAAGCAATCATATATTGGTACTTTAACACAATACTATCTTGACACAATATTATAACCTTAATATTGACAACATTGCTAATGTTTACACTCAAATATAATGTTTACTTGTGAGTACAAATAGTTCAACTGCATATAATATGTTCTTGTGCGTAGTACTACATAAGATTTATAGTCCTTAACATAGTCGCACATTAATACAGGCAAAGCTCGACACGGCCGAACCGACTATAGATAATTACGTATTATATATATATATATATTCCAATATACACCGATTTTTTCCTTCAAATAAATGAGTTTGTTGGGCGCCGCCATCTTGGATCACGTACAATAACATCACAAATAACGAGATTTAGTTTTGTCAACGTTAGTTTGTTATGGGAAACACCTCCAACGTCACGATATACCGTCACGACGGCGTCAAAAATTACGTGACGTTACGCGCAATGCTTGTAATAAGATTGAACGGTCAGCAATTATTTGTTCGTGTCTAGTGCATAAAATACGCGTCTACGAGAGTAAGTGGTTCAGACTAACGCAGTTTGAAAACTTTACCATTCTTCTGCCTGCACTCGACCTATGCTTCTCTCTGTCCTATCATTTAATTTTATTTATTTTTACCGCCAATAGAAATATCATGATCAAACATAACACCAGTTTCTTAAGGCATAGATGCAGATTTACGAGATTTGATATGCGCAGTCTACCGGGTGCATTACCAGTCTGCACGAAAATGTTTTTAGCCTTATAGTCTTCTGACTATCATTTTAATTAAATGGTATAGTCCGAAAGGGAATTTCATAGTCCGAAACTAAAGAACCGACTAGTTGGAAAAGAAAGTAGTTTAACAAAACATTTTATCAATTTCGTGGCTTAGCCACGGGCGCCCACTGAACCAACTGTTTTGCAAACACTTTACTCTTTTTGTTTGTACTCAGGGTTCTCCCCAGAAATTTCTGAAGGCCTGTTGTTTTTATTTTGCCACTTGGGGCGATTAAGAATAGGGTAATCACCATGCCACGCATCATTCTTTTATAATTAGAACATGGCAATGATAGGTGCAACTAGGTTTAGTACTGATCATTCTCGCCAAGATTCGCTGAAATCAGAAGAGACTAATCTGGACAAAGTTTGTGTATTAAAACAGTTAAAGGGTCACAACTCTGCCAAAAATCATTCAACCGAAATATGGCGATGATATGCACAACTAGGCTTGATACTGATCATCCTTGTCAAGTTTCGTCTATATCCAGCCAGGGGTTCAGGAGAACTAGCCCGGAAAAAATTGTGGTATCAAAAAAAATTAAAGGGCCATAACTCTGCCAAATATCTGTTAACCTGGAACGTGACGACGACATGCACAACTAGGCTTGGTGCTGATCATCCCTGCAAAGTTTTATTGAAATCTGGCGAGGGGTCAGGAGAAGTAGATCAAAGTTTGTGTATTAAAACCTTTAAAGGGCCATAATTCTGCCAAAAAAATCATTCAACTGGAATACGGCAATGTTTTGCACAACTAGACATGGAATTGATCATCCCTAAAAAGCTTTGTTAAATCCGGCCAGGGGTTCAAGAGAACTAGTCAGAACAAAGCTTGTGTATTAAAACCTTTAAAGGGCTATAACTCCGCCTAAATCATTCAACCGGAACACGGTGACTATGTACAACTAGGCTTGGTACTGATCATCCCTGCAAAGTTTCAATGAAATCCGGCCAAATGAAGGCCCTTTCGTCTTAATGAGGCCAAGATATAGCATATTTCAGAAAATCAAGGGCCAAGACTCCGATGTAAATGGTCCAATCTGGATGGTTTTCAAACTTGTCCAAGCTTTCATTGATATTAGCAATCTGGTAAAGTTTCTTAAAGATCGAATGAAAGATAAAGGCCCTATCGTCTTAACGAGTCAAAATATAGCATTTTTAACTAAATCAAGGGCCATAACTTCGCTGTTAATGGTCCGATCTAGCTGGTTTTCGACCTTGTCTGAGCTTTCATTTATATAAACAATATGGTAAAGTTTGGTAAAGATTGGATGAAAGATGAAGGCCCTATCGTCTTAATGAGGCAAAATATAGCATTTTTAACTAAATCAAGGGCATCAACTCCGCTGTTAATGGTCCGTTCTAACTGGTTTTTGAACTTGTCCGAGCTTTCATTGATATTAACAATTTGTGCAAGTTTGCTAAAGATCAAATAATAAATGAAGGTGCTAGAGTGTTCACAAGGCTTAATATGGCATTTTTCAGCAAAAACAAGGGCCATAACTCCGGTGGAATTATTTCGATCTTGCCGGTTTTCAAACTTGTCCGAGCTTTCATTGATATAAAGACACTGGCAAAGTTAAGTAAAGGTCCAATTAATATTGAAGGCCCTAGAGTGTTCACAAGGCAGAAAATAGCATTTTCCAGAAAAAACAAGAGGCCCAAGAGGGCCTGTGGACGCTCTACTGGCTAAAGATAAAGTTTAGGCACAAGGGGCCATAACTCTTTCAAATATCGTTCAACCAGAACATGGTGATGATATAGGCAACTAGGCTTGCAGGGCACGAAAATTCCACTCGTCCGCTCGCTATGACGAGTGCTCATTGATGCAGGACGAGTAGAAATTCAGATAAATTCTTTAAAAATTTATCAATTTGGCCATTCAAATATTGCATAGGATGAGTAACTGAGAAACAAATTTTCTTCCCCTGGCTTGGTACTGATTGTCCCTGACAAGTTTCGTTGAAATCCAGCCAGAGGTTCAGGAGAACTAGTCTGTACAAAGTTAAGTGTATTAAACCTTTTAAGGGGCCATAACTCTGCCAAAATTCATTCAACCAGAACACGGCAATGATAGGTGCAACTAGGCTAGGTACTGATCATCCCCATCAAGATACGTTGAAATCCAGCAAGGAGTTCAGAACAGACTAATCTGGACAATTCTCTATTAAAACCTTTAAA